>JAINVK010001088.1:0-29984 GCA_030068075.1 Paguma larvata
TCCTGCTGATGTCTCGCATGTATACCCAGTCTCAGGTTGGTAGCGATGTGGCTCAGGTGGGGGCCCAGGTCTCTAGATGGCTTTTAGTCTGGGCCAGACCTCCTGGTGGTGCCTGGAGTTCCCTCAGGGAAATAAGAAGCTCATGATCATCAAGTTCAGTGAACACATTAGACTGTAGGTTGGGGAGTATAGGAGGGGGCACCCCACACATGATTTCAAAGGGAGTTAGTGCCAGTTATAGGGGGAGTTTCTAACCCTGTAAAGGGCAAAGGGAGGAGAGACACCCGGTCACCGCCAGTCTCCATGATCAATTTAGTTAAGGTCTCTTTTAAGGTTCTATTCATTCTTTCTACTTGGCCTGAGCTCTGGGGTCTATATGCACAATGTAATTTCCAATCAGCCCCAAGAAACTGTCCCATCCCTGTATTACCTTTGAGACGAAAGCTGGTCCATTATCTGATCCTACCAAGGTAGGGAATCCTGGGCATGATGTCTTCTAACATCTTTTTGGCTACCACTTGTGCAGTCTCATGTTTCGTAGGAAAGGCTTCTACCCATCCTGAAAAAGTGTCTACAAACAATAATAAATATTTATATCCATATTTTCCAGGCTTTACCTCAGTGAAGTCTCCCTCCCAGTAGGCTCGTGGTCTGGTTCCACGAGCCCTGGAGCCAGAGTTCTTTTCATTTCTGCTGGCGTTAGTTAATTGGCAAGCTTTGCAGCTAGCGACTATCTGTTCGATTTTTGTCCTGGAGTCTTTAATGGTGATCCTGGCACGTCTCACTAAGTCTTGCATTTTCCTTGTGCCCATATGGGTGGCTCGGTGCATCTTGGATAGGACTTTTGTTCCCCATCTCTTCTGGGAGAATTATGCTGCAGTCTGCTGCTCTCCACCATCCGTGGAGGCACTGGGTCAAGAGTAACTTCTTAATCCAGTCGAGGTCCTTCTTGGTGAAGCTTGGAGTTACCGGCAGGCTGCCTGGGCCGGGGTCTGGTAGGGTGGTCATTAAGGCACAGTCCACCTGCAAAGCCACCTCTCGGGTTACCTGATCGGCCAAGTTATTGCCTTTGGCCACAGGTGTGGTTGGTTTCTGGTGGCCTGGGCAGTGTATTACGGCCAGTTGTTTAGGCAGCCAGAGTGCCTTTAAGAGAGCTAGGATTTCGTCTTTGTTTTGAATAGTCTTTCCCTCTGCCGTCAATAGCCCTCTCTCTCTGTAAATGGCCCCATGAACGTGGGCCGTGGCAAAGGCATACCTGCTATCAGTGAACACGTTCAGTCTCTTGTCCTTCCCCAAAGTCGGTGCCTTGGTTAAGGCTACAAGAGGTGCCCGCCGGCAGAGGCTCTGCCCAAACAGTCTCAGTCTCAGTCGTAATTGCTGCCCCCGCATACCTTATTCCGTCCTTGATGTAGCTGCTGCCGTTCGTGTACCAGGTGACCTCAGCGTTGGGCAGGGCTGGTCCTGTAGATCCTCGCGGACCCCATGGACCTGGGCCAAGATTTCTGTGCAGTCATGGAGAGGTGAATCTAGGTCTGGTGCTGGCAGTAAGGTTGCTGGGTTCAAGGTAGCGGGGGGGGGGGGCGCTGAAAAACAATTCTGGCAGGATTTAGCAGGAGCCCTTGATAATGGGTGAGGCGGGCATTGCTTAGCCATCTGTCTGGTGGCTGTTGGAGTATTCCCTCTATGGCATGGGGAGTTATTATGTATAACTCTTGTCCCCAAGTAAGTTTGTTGGCATCTTTTACTAGCATGGCTACTGCTGCTATGATCCGCAGGCATGGGGGCCATCCGGCTGCCACGGAGTCCAATTTCTTGGAGAGGTAAGCAATAGGCCTCTTCCAAGGCCCTAGGGACTGCATCAGGACCCCCTTTGCTATCCCTTATTTTCATCTATATAGAGGTGGAATGGTTTAGTCAAGTCCAGGAGCGCTAAATCTGGGGCGGACAGCAGTGCCTCCTTGAGGCGTTTGAAAGCCATCCCCGTAGCCTCGGTCCATTGGAACTTTTTGCTTTCTTTGGCTGCTTCATAAAGGGGTCTAGCGAGCTCTGCAAAACCCAGAATACAGAGGCGGCAGAACACGGCAGTTCCAAGGAACTCTCGCACTTGACGTGCGTTTTGGGGGGTTGAAAATTTTAATACAGTTTCTTTCCTTTCCTCTGTTAACCATCTCTGGCCATCTTTTAATTTGTAGCCCGGGTAGCTTACCTCCGTCTTGCAGATTTGTGCCTTCTTTGCTGATGCCCGATATCCGAGGTCCCCCAGCATCTGTAATAGGCTCTTGGTACCTCGGAAGCAGGCTGCTTGAGTTTCGACTGCCATCAATAAGTCATCTACATACTGCAATAATGTTAAGTCCGGGTGCTGGGTTCGAAACTCACCCAAGTCTTCATGGAGCGCCTCATCAAAGATGGTGGGGGAGTTTTTAAATCCTTGTGGCAATCTTGTCCAAGTCAGCTGTCCGTGGATCCTTTCCTCAGGATCGGTCCACTCGAATGCAAACAAGTCCTGGCCTTTTGGGGCCAGGGGCAGGCTGAAAAAAGCATCTTTCAAATCTAACACCGTATACCAGGTTCGCGTTGGGGCCAAGGAGCTGAGGAGGGTGTAGGGGCTAGGGACTGTGGGATGAATGTCTATGACCCGCTTGTTAACTTCTCTGAGGTCCTGTACTGGCCTATAGTCATTGGTGTGTGGTTTACGTACCGGAAGCAAGGGGGTATTCCAGGCTGACTGGCAGGGTCTTAGGATGCCTTCTTTTAGCAGTCTCCAGATGCGGGGGGTGATTCCTAGGCGGGCTTCCAGGGACACTGGGTACTGCCGGACTCTGACTGGATCTGCACCTGGCTTTAGTTCTATATAGACCGCTGGCCTATGTTTAGCTAGTCCCATTCCCCCAGTTTCTGCCCAGGCCTGCGGGTACTGTTTTAGCCAATTATCTATGTCCAACATGGGAGGGGATGAGATCTGGTGGAGGCGATGTTCATCATGGAGGCTGACTGTGAGGACTTGGATTGGACGTCCCCCACTGTCCATAACTTTGTCTCCCTCTGGATGGAAACTAATCTGGGCTCCTACTTTTGATAACAGGTCACGTCCGAGCAGGGGGTAGGGGCAATCTGGGATGACCATGAACGAGTGGGATACCCGGCACACGCCTAGGTCCACTGTTCTTCGTGTAGTCCATGAGTATTGGTTTAGACCAGTTGCCCCCTGCACCCAGGAAGTCTTATTAGATAGCCGGCCATGCGGCTTTATTAAAACTGAATGTTGAGCTCCAGTATCTACGAGGAAGTCAACAGGTTGCCCCTCCACTTTGAGGGTTACCCTGGGTTCGGGGAGGGGGGCCGAAGCCCGACACCCCTAGTCATCTATTTTCTTGATCTCCAGGATCTGGGCACCTGGAGCTTGGGGCCTTCTCTTGGGGCAACTGCGTATCCAATGTCCTTTTTCTTTACAATAGGCACATTGGTTTGAGTTTAGGCGACGCCCTGAGGGACGGGGGTCCTTACCTGGAATTGGTTCCGTCAAAATCCCCCGAAGTTGTGACTCTCTCTCTCGAGGACCGCTTGTGGTGGCAGCTATGAGTATCTTAGCCAGGTTTTGGGTCTGTCGATCGTTCTCCCTGGTCTGCTTTTCCTCTGGGTCTTCTCTGTTGTTGTAAACCCTTTCTGCCACCGCCATCAGGTCCTGTATGCTCTTTTCTCCTAGCCTGCCTATTTTCTATAACTTTTTTCTAATATCTGGTGCTGCCTGATTCACAAATGCCATTATTACTGCTGCCCTATTTTCAGGTGCCATTGGGTCCATGGGGGTGTACTGCCTAAATGCTTCCATGACCCGTTCTAGAAAGGCAGCTGGACTTTCGTCCTTACCGTGTTGGACATCCCCTACCTTGGCCAAATTGGTGGGCATTCGTGCAGCTGCCCTGAGACCTGCCATTAGAGTCTGGCGTTAAACCGGGAGCCTCTCCTTACCTCTAGTCATATTGAAATTCCAACTGGGGCGCGAAAGGGGAAAAACAGCATTGATGGTCTGCAGTTGGCTGTCCGTTGTTGCCCAAAACCAGTTTTCGGGCCTCTGTCTGGGTCCTCTCACGCTCTTCTGTAGTGAAGAGGACCTGCAACAACTGCTGGCAGTCGTCCCAGGTGGGCTGATGGGTGAACAAACAGTGTCTAACAAGTTGATTCCATCTTTAGGATTTTCTGAGAATTTGGAATTTTGGGTCCTCCAGTTATATGAATCGCTAGTAGCAAAAGGCCAATAATACAGCATTTGGTTCCTTGCCCCGTCCGGGGGAGCTATTGCTCACAGGGGAAGGATGGTAGAGTTAGCTGGTCCCTGCGGGGATTGTGTTACTCTATGGGCCCTCCCCCGAGTCCCTGCAGCAGGGCCTGTCCTAGCAGGTGCCCCAATATCTGGTGCCGCTTGAGTTTCGGCACCTTCCGCAGCAGTGCCACCAGGCTGCACTTGTGGCTGATAGGGTGGGGGAAGCAGTATCTCCTCATCAGACTCATTTTGGAGTACGGGGTAAAGCAGGGCTGATGGCCTGGTGCGTGGGGTAGGGGTTCCCATAGGGGATTCCCGCTCCTGCAGAGCGAGAACACTTTTGGTGGATGTCATCGGCGGGCGGAGGAAGGGCTTTAACCAAACAGGGGGAGTCTCAATCAGATCCTGCCATGTCAAGACATAGGGGATCTGGTCTGGGTGTCCCTGACGCCCTGGCCGGAAGATGACCTGCTTAACCTGTAAGAGAATAGGTAAGTTTAAGGTGCCCTCGGGTGGCCATCCGACGTTCAGCGATGGCCACTTGGAGGAACAAAGAGTTATGAATTTTTCTCTTTTAATTTCAAGGCTCAGGTCGTGAGCCCGGCTCTTAACATCTTTAAAATGCTTCGTCATGAGAGAAAGAGGAGTCGTCACAGTCTGTTCTATATCGTCAGTGCAAAGAGTCACAAACACGAAGTCAACACATAACAGAAAGTCACAACAGCCAAGGAATTTTCCTCTGTGCTCCTTTAAACAAAACCGAAAGTGATCTGAGGGGCGATAGTCTATGAGTGCCCTGTTCTGCTTCTCTCGGGAAGCATGAGGGCTTTCCCAGATAAGCAGTTTGTCCTCTCCTGAAGAACGAGGACTTCTACAGATAAGGGGTTTGTCGTCTCCTGAAGAACGAGGACTTTCAGACAAGGGGTTTGTCCTCTCTTGATGAACGAGGACTTTCAGACAAGAGGTTTGTCCTCTCCTGAAGAACGAAGACTTACAGACAGGGGGTTTGTCCTCTCCTGAAGAGCGAGGACTTACAGACAGGGGGTTTGTCCTCTCCTGAAGAGCGAGGACTTACAGACAGGGGGTTTGTCCTCTCCTGAAGAACGAGGGCGTACAGACAGGGGGTTTGTCCTCTCTTGAAGAACGAGGACCTTTTACGGATGAGTGGTTCATCCTCTCCTGAAGAACGAGGACTACCCTCCAGAAGGGGGTTCAGGACGTCTCCCAGAACTCCCCCGCCAGCAACCCAACAGCACGTCCGCTTAGGTCTTTTGCTGGCCCAGATACCACGGGAGCTCCCTTTTCACTTTCATAGGCTCACTTGAGCAGCACAGACTTACCAAACAGCACAGACAGACAGGACAACAAAACACAGACTCATTGACCGGTGCAGGACCCTTCAGTTCTGGGGTCCCTTGGGGTCTCGGGGATTCCCGGCCAACGCACCAATTTTTGTGCCCAAATTCTGGATCCCAAGAAGACCGCCGGGGAGCCGGGACTGATGCAAACACAAAGGGTCTTTATTCGAAGCTCAAGCTCGGACTCTCGCACCTCCCGACGCAGCGGTGCAGTGGCAAGAGCCCTGAGCCAGGTTTACACAGGCTTTTTATGAGGGTTTGAGTACACTTTTTGGGCGGGAATGGGGATCCTTTGAATTGATGGATTGGATTTCGTGGGCTAGTTTCTCATTGAGTATTTCATACTTGGCGGGTGCGGGCTAGCTATGGATTGGCTTAGCTTGGGGGTCCCGCGCAGAATCAAATGGTCAGCGTGTGTGGGCTGGACACTGATTAGTTTTGCTAGGGGCTATTCTAGGAATCTGACTTCCTGTGGTTTCCCTGGAACTCAAGGTGGAGACAGGGTCTGCTAATCAGGGTCCAGTCCCACCCGGGGTGGTGACCGGGTCTGCTAATCTGGGTCCGGCCTTTTGGCTACTCTGTTTCCCGGAACCCGGGGCAGAGTCCAGGGTGACTCGTTTTCCTGGAACTCGGGGCCCAGAACTACTCTAAGATGGATCTTTAACCAAAATGGAGTGGCCTTAGCCTTAACAGCACTATACTTTCACAACATGGCAATTCTCGAACACAGCAAACAGGGTTCACAGCAATCACAGCAAATGGGTCAGGAGTCTAGTGCATTCCGAAGTCTCTAACTCAAATGCCTAACAAGATTTAACATACAGCAACTTAGTCTAATACATAGCAAACGAAACAGGCCTCACAGCACCCCAAGAAAAGTTTCACAGTGTTCACAGCAAACAGCAATCAAAACAGAATTCTCAGCAATGATAACCCTTAAGGAGGTTCACAGTAAGCCGAAGTCTGGGGCACACTACCTCTAACACAGTACCCCTCTATGTTTAGCAGAAGAGAGAACTGGCTTCAAACTAATGCAGGGCTGTCACTTAGGACAAGAAACTGAAAAACGCTCTCTTCAGATAGGACTCTTGAGTACGTTACTCTGAAGTAACAGTTGTGACAAGAACCCTGTTTCTATATGAGAGTAAAGATGTGTCCCGATGATTCAGGATGGCAGGAGTTCTGCAGACCTGGATTGAAGGAAAATATGGAAAAGGAAGTGCCCAGCTTCAGCTGCCAGCAATCTGGCCTGAAGAAGAGAAAGAACACTGATGGCTTAGGCAACGGCGCCATCTAGTGTCTCTGTGCGGGAGCCTTGTCAGCAGCAGATCTGCCTTCTTTCAGAAGGACCCGGAGAGCCCTGGGAATTGGTCTGCATTTCTGACTTTTCCCATCATGAAGTGGAGTAGGCAGTGACAGTGCTGTATCTGCGAGCTTCCCTCAGCTGTGGCGCCAAAGTGTGGAGAGGGGAAGTGGTTCCCTCTTAGTGTCTAGGGCTTTTGTGTGCTGACCAGCTTCTGGAGCCTACTGCTCCAGTGTGAACTGTCTGCTTTTCAGAAGGAACACACCTCAAACAGGCAGAGCAAGGAGATGAGCTGCTTCCACTCCAGCCACCCGCCCCCCCTCCACCCCTTGCTTCCGACAGCCAAGCACCAAGCTCAGGAATAGGAGGCTATTCTCCTTTGGGATACCCGATGCTCATGGCTGTTATTGAGCAAGAGACCCAGCTCCCACTGGACGCCCATCCCCGGATGCCTGCTCGGTGAATGCCAGCTCCATGGCACCTAAGGGTGAATGAAGAGGCAGTCAGAAGCACAGGAATGACTTCAGCCAGGACCAAAGGGCGTTCAATATTTCCATGCAATGGGAATGTGATCCATGTGCAATGGAGATGTTTCTCTCAATTCCCCTAGGTCCAGCAAGGAAGCCAGCTCCCCGCTAATACGTCTGGCCCTGCCTGGCCAAAAACAGCTCTCGACTGGACTCCTTTTGATGTCCTAGTGCTCTGAATGTCCATGTAGTCCTGAAACCAAAAGGCCCGGGCTCCTTTCTCTCCAGCTTTCCCACAGTCTTAAGGGCTTGTCCCCTTTGGGCATCTGCAAGCCGGAGATAGCACTCTGAAAGGCTGAATTTGTATGGACCCCATGACGGTCCTTGATGGATGATAAACCTGTGCTATGAAACTGGATCCACCGAGGCCCAGAGTTCTTCATGTTGAATTGAACTTGACTAGCACAATGTATTCACAAGCAGGCCAGCTCAGGGATCACAGGGACCATTTGGGGGCTTTTGCTACAGGAGTGTTCCAAAGGATGCTCTGTGGAGCCCTGTGAGCCAGAGGCCCACATCCTTCCTTAAGAAATAGAGGGGAATGTTGACTTCTGGTGTGTTTCTGTCCATCATATTCATCGAGAGGGGCAGCAGAGGTTCCAAGATGCAAAGAGGGTCCTTCCATGTAATGGTCTAGAGGTGGGAACGATGCCTTGGTGCAGAATATATTCTAAAGGCTTTCAGTGCACCGATCAGGTCATGGAGCATGCTGCACATGCACAGACTGTCTGTTCTTCCGATTGAGGGTAGCTCCAGCCGTTAGGGCAGGGTCCATGTGACTACTCATTGCCACGGTACTGTGGCCTTCCCAGCACCAAGGGCTCATGGACAGGGGGTCAGCTGTCCTCCGGGATATCAGACTCTGCGAGCCCTGCCTTGGCCCAGGAAAGGCTTGGAACTCACCTCCGCTCCAGGGATGTTTGTTGGTGCAGGGAACAGACACAGGGTCTCGCGTGTGAACTGAGACCAAGTTCGGAGAGCAGCAATGGTAGAGAAATGACAATAAGGTGAGTCAAGCCGTGCATTCAAATTGCCATGGGGGAAACAAGGAGACCACGACTCTTCCTTCCCCTTGTCCCACACAGGAGGCGGGATCCACCTCAAAACTCTGGCTTAGCCTCCCCACAAGCATTCTCCCTGGCTGCCTGCACACACCCTGGGTTTAGGGAGGGCCACATCATTCTGAAACAAAATTCAGAGGGGACAAATGCAACACCTCTATCACCATCACAAAAACACCACCAAAGCCCCAGGCTGAGACACTGTCTCAGAAGAGTTTCCATGCAAACTGTCTTTCCTCAAAAGGGCTCAGGGGTGGCAATGCAGGCACACCATTGCCTGCCAGAGTTCTTCATCACACATGACTTGGAGAATGAAGTATGCAGTGCACTCTCCTATCAACCAGCTTGTATTGCGAATAAGAGAGTCCTGTGGGTTAAGGCCAAAAGAGCACTCTGAAGGATTCTACGTGGGAACTCTGTGAGCAGGAAGCGTGCCATCTTTCTTGAGGAGGCTCAGTTTCTGGCTTGGTCTCTCCCTGCCACTTTTCCCATCAGTCGAGGGAGCCAGCAGTGCTGGAGCTGGAGCTACTAGCTTTGGAGGGCTCTTGCTCAGGAATCTGTAACAAGCGCTTGCTTCCCTAATTCCTGGCAAAGGCTCTTCCAATGCCGACGCCCTCCTCATGCCTACTGCCCATGGGCAATCTGGCTGCATTCCAGAAGGAAGGAAAGCAATCATCCAGGTCAGGGAACCAATCAGGGTCCCCCACACGCTCCATAGCAGAGCAGGCGAAGCACCAGGCACACAGGGACATCTTTCTTGGGTCATCTTTCCTCTGGTAGAGCAGAGCCTGAGCACCCTCACTGAACCAGGAGCAGAGGGGGATTTTGCAGCCTACCCAGCGATGCCAGCTGCGTGAGTGATGGCTCCAGGGGTCCTAAGAGAGACAAACATAAATGGTCAGAAATACAGAAAGGGGAAAGATATGGGCACGAGATGGGCTAAAGCTCGACATTTCCAGTGGGAATGGGGATCCACTTGGAACGAAGATGCCTGGCTTCATTTGCCCTCGGCCCAGAAGGAGACCAGCTCCCTGCCCAAATCTCTGCCCGGTTACACCCCCAAACAACCTCCGCTGGTTGCCTTCCAATGCCCTGGGCATCTGAATGGCCACGTAATTTTGAAACCCAGTGAGTTAATGAAGAAGGAGCCCTGTGGCCAAACCTCTCCCAGAACACAAGGACTGGACCAGACCCCCAGGTGGAAGGCAGATGATAGGACTCTTGAGACACTGACCGAGATGGATGGGAGAAAGAACCTTGTTATGCAAGAGATCAAAGATGTGTCAAGATGGATAAGGAGGGCTGGAGTCCTAGAGACCTTGGAGGAAGTGAAATATGGAGAAGGGAGGCCCAGCACCAGCTGCTGGCAATCTGGCCCTTAGAAGAGGACACCTCCTTCCTGGATTTCAAACACTACTAACACAGTGAACCAAGGCGTCAGATGAATGAAGCATTGCCCACCGTGTTCTTTGACAAAACGAGTATATGGTACTTCCCTCCAAGATCCGGGCACACGTTTTCAAACACATTCATTTTAGCGAAACAAGATGTTAGTTGAATGATGCAACCTCCACAATGTTGATGAACAGAGTTGAGAATATGGCATTTCCCTTAGTCCTTGCAGGGGATTTAAAAACTCTTCACCTAGTGACACATGAGGGTAGTCAAATGATGATCACAGTGTGGTTTCACAGAGTGGAGTGTATGACACGTTGTTCCTAGTTCTGTGCATGGGATTCAACAAACTACTAACTTACTGAAACAAGGTATCAGTTGAATGATGCATTCCCCTGAGTGTTTTCTCATAGAGTTGAATGTATGGCACTTTGCTCCTAGCTCTGCTCATGGAATTCAACACACTACTAACTGACTGAAACGAGATGTTAATTCAAAGATGTGTTCTGCACAGTGTTGTTTCACGATTTCAGTGTATTGACGCTCGCTTCTAGTTCTGGGCCTGGGATCCAATACACCACTAACTTACTGAAACAAGGTGTCAGTTGAATGATGCATTCCCCACAGTGTTATTTCACAGAGTTGAGTGTATGGCACTTTGGTCCTAGTTCTGCGCGTGGTATTCAAAACACTGCTCACTTACTGAGCCAAGATGTTAGTGAATCATGCATTCCCCACAGTGTTGTTTTGCAGAGTTGAGTGCATTTCACTTCGCTCCTAGTTCTTTGGAAAGGATTCAACACACTAGCAACTTAATGAAGGAAGATGGTACTTGAATGATGCATTCCCTACAGTCTTGATTCACAGATTTGAGTGCACGGCACTTAGCTCCTTGTTCGGCGCATGGGATTCAATACACTACTAACTTACTGAAACCAGATGTTAGTTGAGTGATACTTTCCCATCACTCTTGTTTCACAGAGTTGAGTGTATGGCACTTCGCTCCTAGTTCTGTGCCTGGAATTGAACTTACTGAAAGAAGATGTTGGTTGAATGATGCATACCCCGCAGTGTTGGTTACCGGAATTGAGTGCATTGCAGTTAGCTTGTATTTCTGCGCATGAGTTTGATTCAACACTTCGGACCTACTGAAATGAGATGCTTGTTCAATAATGTGTTCCGAACATTGTTGTTTCTCTAAGTTCAGTGTATTGCACTATGCTCCTAGTGCTGGGCATGGGATGCATGGGATTCAATAAACTACTCACTCTGAAACAAGATGTCAGTTGATTGATGCATTCCCAACAGTGTTGTTTGACACAATTGAGTGCATTGCACTCCGTTCCTAGTTCTGCGAATGGGATTCCAACCACTCCTCACTTCCTGAACCAAGATGTTATTTGAATGATACATTCCTCACAGTGTTGTTTCACAGAGTTGAGTGTGTGGCAGACCATCACTGCTAGTTCTGCGCTATGGATTTCAAACACTGCTCACTTACTGAAACAAAATGTTAGTGAAAGGAGGCATTCCCCACAGTGCTTTTTCAGTGTAGAGGGTGTTGGACCTCGCAACTATTGCTGCGCAATGGATTCCATCCACCGCTCATTTCCTGAAACAAGATGTTAGTTAACATCTTGTTAACTAACATTCCCCACAGCGTTGTATCCCAGAGTTGAGTGAATGGTGCTTGGCTTCGGGTTCTGCGCATGGGATGCCACACCCTGAACTTACTGAAAAAAGATGTTAATTGAAGGAGGCATTCCCCACAGTGTTGTTTTACAGAGTTGAGCGTATGGCACTTTGCTCCTATTTCTGTGAATGTTACTCAACAAATTCCTACTTTATTGAAACAGGACGTTAGTTGAAGGAGACATTCCCCTCGGTTTTGCTTCAGAGTTGAGAGTATGGCACTTCGCTGCTAGTTCTGCACACTCACTTCCACACACTGCTAACATGCTGAAACAAGGTGTTAGTTGATTGAGGCACTCCGCACAGTGTTATTTTACAGAGTTGAGGGTATGGCACTTCGCTCCAAGATCTGCGATTTGGATTCCACACACTGCTAACTTGCTGAAACAAGATGTTGGTTGAAGGAGGCCTTCCGCACACTGTTGTTTCAAAGAGTTAAGTGAATTGCACTTCGCTCCTTCTGTCCATTGGAATCCATACACTGCTGACTTACTGAAACAAGATGTTAGTGAAAGGAGGTATTCCCCCACAATATTGTTTCAAAGAGTTGAGTGTATGGCACCTCGCTGCTGGTTCTGCACGTTTGATATCCCACACTACTAACTTGCTGAAACAAGATGTTTGGTGAAGTTTGTTTTCTCCACAGTATTCCATCCCAGAGTTGGGTATATTGCACTTCACTTCTAGTTCTGCACATTGGATTCCATACGCTGCTCACTCACTGAAACGAGAAGTTAGTTGAATGAGACATTCCCTACAATGTTCTTTCACAGAGTGGAGAATACGGCATTCATTGCTAGTTCTGCGCTTTGGATTCCATACGTTGCTCAGCTACGGTAACAAGATGTTAGCTGAAGGAGGCATTCCACACCGTGTATTTTCACAGAGTTCAGTATATGGCACTTCACTGCTAGTTCTACTCATCATTCCACACACTGCTAACTTACTGAAACAAGACGTTAGTTGAATGAGGAATTCCCCCCAGTGTCGTTTCGCAGAATGGGGTGTATGGCACTGCGCTGCTAGTTCTGCGCATTCAGGTCCTCACACTGCTAACTTACTGTCACAAGATGTTATTGAAAGAGGCATTCCGCACAGTGTTGTTTCAAAGAGTTGAGTAAGTGCAATTCTCTCCAAGACGTGCGCGTTGGATCCACACACTGCTACCTTACTGAAACAGAACGTTAGTCAAATGAGGCATTCCCCACAGTGCTGATTCACAGAACTGAGTCTGTTGCACTTCGCTGCTAGGTCTGCGCATTCAATTTCATACAATGCTAACTTACTGAAACAAGAGGATAGTTGAAAGAGGCATTCCCTACAGGGTTGTTTCACAGCCTGGAGCGTATGGCACTTCACTGCTAGTTCTGCGCCTTCAGTTCCTCACACCGCTGACTTGCTGAAATAAGATGTTAGTTGATTGAGGCATTCCCCACCGTGTTGATTCACAGAGTTGAGTCCATAGCACCTCGCTGCTAGTTCTGTGTATGGGAATCCACACCCTCTTAACTTAATGAAACAAGATGTTTATTCAATGAGGCATTCCCGACAGTGTTGCTTCACAGATTGGAGCCTATGGCACTTCGCTGCTAGTTCTGTGCATTCAGGTCCTCACACTGCTAACTTACCGAAACTAGATGTTACGCGAAAGAGGCATTTTCCACAGTGTTGTTTCACAGAGTTGAGTGTGTGGCACTTCGCTGCGAGGTCTGCGCAATCAGTTTCTCACAATGCTAATTTACAGAAACAAGAGGTTCGTTCAATGAGACAGTCCCCAAGGTGTTGTTTCACAGAGTGAAGCTTATGACAATTCGCTACTAGTACTGAGCATTCAATTTCACACACTGGTAACTTCCTGAAACAAGATATTAGTTGAAGGAAGCATTCCCCACAGTGTTGTTTCACAGAGATGAGTGCATAGTACTTTGCTCTTAGTTCTGATCACGGGAATCCACACACTCTTAACTTACAGAAACAAGATGCTAGTTGAATTAGGCTTCCCCACAGTGTTGTTTCAGAGTGGAGCGTATGGCACTTCTCTGCTAGTTCTGTGCATTCAGTGCCTCACACTGCTAACTGGTTGAAACAAGATGTTAGTTGGTCGAGGCATTCCCCACAGTGTTGTTTCACAGCCTGGAGCGTATTGCACTTCGCTGCTAGTTCTGCACGTTTAGTTCCTCACACTACTATCTTACTGAAACTAGATGTTATTTGAACGAGACATTCCCCACAGTGTTGTTTCACAGAGTGAAGCATATGGTAGCTCGCGACTAGTTCTGCGCATTCAATTTCACACACTGATAACTTACTGAAACAAGTTACTAGTTGATTGAGGCATTGCCCACAGTGTTGTTTCACAGAGATGAGTGCACAGCACTTTCCTCCTAGTTCTGCTCACGGGAATCCACACCCTCTTAACTTACAGAAACAAGATGTTAGTTGAATTAGGTATTCCCCACACTGTTGTTTCACAGTGTTGTGGAGTGTATGGCACTTGGCTGCTAGTTCTGCGCATTCAGTTCCTTACACTGCTAACTTGCTGAAACAAGATGTTAGTTGATTGAGGCATTCCCCACAGTATTGTTTCACAGCCTGGATCATAGAGCACTTCGCTGCTAGTTCTGCTCATTCAGTTCCTCACACAGCTAACTTACTGGCACAAGATTTTAGTTGAAAGAGGCATGCTCCACAGTGTTATTTCACAGACTTTGTGTTAGGCACTTGTCTCCGAGGTCTGCACATTCAGTTTCACGCAATGCTAAATTACTGTAACAAGAGCTTAGTTCAATGAGGCATTCCCCACAGTGTTGTTTCACAGAGTGAAGTATATGGTACCTCGCTACTAATGCTGCGCATTGAATTTCACACATTGATTACTTACTGAAACAAGATAATAGTTGGTTGAGGCATTCCCCACAGTATTGTTTAACAGAGATGAGTGCATAGCACTTTGCTCCTAGTTCTGCGCATTCAGTTCTTCACTCTGCTAACTTGCTGAAACAAGATGTCAGTTGATGGAGGCTTTCCCCCAATATTATTTCCCAGCCTGGAGCGTATGGCACTTTGCTCCTAGTTCCGCGCGTTCAGTTCCTCACACTGCTAACTTGCTGAAAGAAGATGTTAGTTGATTGAGGCTTTCCACACAGAGTTCTTTCACAGAGTTGAGTATAGGGCACTAAGCTTCTAGTTCTGTATATTGGATTTGGTACCCTGCTAACTTCCTGAAACAAGATGTTATTTGAAACAGGCTTTCCCCACAGTGTTGTTTCACAGAGCTGTATGTATGGCACTTCTCCCTTAGGATTCCATACAATGCTCACTTACTGAAACAAGATGTTAGTTAATGGAGGCATTCATCACTATGTTGTTTCACAGAGTTGAGTGTGCATAACACGTTGTTGCTAGTTCTGTGCATGGGAATCCACATCCTCTTAACTTACTGAAACAAGATGTTAGTTGAATTAGACATTCTGCACAGTGCCGTTTCAGAGTGGATCGTATGGCAGCTCGCTACTAGTTCTACGCATTCAATTTCACACACTGATAACTTAGTGAAAGAAGATATTAGTTGAATTAGGCATTCCCCACAGTGTTGTTCTACAGAGTGGAGCGTATGGCATTTTACGCTAGTTCTGCGCATTCAGTTCCTCACACAGCTATCTTGCTTAAACAAGATGTTAGATGACTGAGGCATTTCCCACAGTGTCGATTCACAGAGCTGAGAGTATGGCACTTCGCTGTTAGTCCTGTGCAATCAGTTACACAGCTCCCATACTGAAACAAATGTTAGTTGAAAGAGGCAATCCCCACAGTGTTGTTTCACAGAGTTAGTGTATGGTACTTCGCTGCGATCTGCGCATTCAGGTTCACGCAATGCTAACTTACTGACACAAGAGATTAGTTCAATGAGGCATTCCCCTCAGTGTTGTTTCTCAGAGTGAAGTGTATGTACCTCCCTACTAGTTCTACACATTCAATTTCACACACTGCTAACTTAATGAAACAAGATATTAGTTGGTTGAGGCATTCCCCACAGTGTTGTTTCACGGAGTGGAGTATATGGCACGTTGCTGCTAGTTCTGTGCATTCAGTTCCTCACACTGCTAACTTAATGAAACAAGATGTTACTTGAAAGAAGCACTCCCCACAGTGTTATTTCAAAGAATTCAGTGCATGGCACCTCGCCGCCTGTTCTGCGCATTCTATATCACACACCGCTAACTTGCTGAAACAAGCTGTTAGTTGCAGGAGGCCTTCGGCACGGTGTTGTTTCACAGAGTTGAATGTATGAGACTTCGCTACTAGGTCTGCACATTCGGTTTCACACAGTGCTAACTTACTGAACAAGAGGTTAGTTCAATGAGGCATTCCCCACAGTGTTGTTTCGCAGAGTTGTGTGTATGGCACTTCGCTCCAAGGTCTGTGCGTTGGATTACACACGCTGCTAACTTACTGAAACATGATGTTAGAGGAAGGAGGACTTCCACACAGTGTTGTTTCACAGAAATGAGTATACGACACTTCGCTTCGAGTCCTGCATATTGGATTCCGTACACTGCTACCTTACTGTAACAAGACGTGAGTTCAATGAGGCATTCCCCACAGTATTGGTTCACAGAGTGGAGTATATAGCACGTTGCTGCTAGTTCTGCGCATTCAGCTGCTCACACTGCTAACTTACTGAAACAAGATGTAACTTGAAAGAGGAGTTCCCCACAGTGTTATTGCACAGAGTTGAGTGCATGCCACCTCGCTAACTGTTCTGCGCTTTCTATATCACACACCGCTTACTTGCTGAAAGAAGCTGTTAGTTGCAGGAGGCCTTCCGCTCTGTGTTGTTTCACGGAGTTGAGTGTATGGCACTTCGCTACTAGGTCTGCGCTTTCAGTTTCACACAATGCTAACTTACTGAAACAAGCGATTAGTTCAATGAGGCATTCCCCTTAGTGTTGCTTCACAGAGTGGAGTGTATGGCACTTTGCTGCTAGTTCTGCGCATTCAGTTCCTCTCACTGCTAACTTACTGAAACAAGATATTAGTTGATCGAGGCATTCCCCACAGTGTTGTCTCACAGAGTGGAGTGTATGGCACTTCGCTTCCTGATCGGCGCTTTCAGCTCCTCACACTACTAACTTACTGAAACAAGATGTTCCTTGAAAGAGGCACTCCCCACAGGGTGATTTCACAGAGATGAGTGCATGGCACCTCGCTGCTTGTTCTGCGCATTCTAGATCACACACCGCTAACTTGTGGAAACAAGCTGTTAGTTGATCGAGGCATTCCCCACAGTGTTGTCTCACTGAGTGGAGTGTGTGGCACTTCGCAACTAGGTCTGTGCATTCAGGTTCACAGATTGCTAACTTGCTGAAACAAGATGTTCCTTGAAAGAGGCCCTCCCCACAAGGTTATGACACAAGATGAGTGCATGGCACCACGCTGCCTGTTCTGCTAATTCTATATCACACTACTCTAGCTTGCTGAAAAAAGCTGTTAGTTGCAGGAGGCCTTCCGTACTGCGTTGTTTGCCAGAGTTGAGTGTATGGCACTGCGCTGCTAGGTCTGCGCATTCGGTTTCACACGCTGCTAACTTACTGAAACATGAAGTTAGAGGAATGAGGCCTGCCACTCAGTGTTGTTTCACAGAATTCAGTATACGACACTTTGCAGCTGGTTCTGCGAATTGGATAACGTACACTGCTACCTTACTGAAACAAGAGGTTACTTCAGAGAGGCACTCGCCCCAGTGTTGTTTCACAGACTGGAGTGTATGGCACTTTGCTGCCTGTTCTGCGCATTCAGTTCCTAACCGTGCTACCTAACTGACACAAGTCGTTAGTTCAATGAGGCACTCGACACGGTGTTGCTTCACAGAGTTGAGTGTATGGCACGTTGCTGCTAGTTCTGTGCATTCAGTTCCAAACCGTGCTACCTTAATGAAACAAGGATTTAGTTCAATGAGGCACTTGCCACCGTGTTGGTTCACAGAGTGGAGTACATAGCACGTTGCTGCTATTTCTGCACATTCAGTTCCTATCCCTGCTACCTAACTGAAACGAGAAGTTAGTTCAATTAGTCACTCGCCACAGTGTTGTTTCACAGAGTTGTGTGTGTGCCACTTCGCTCCAAGATCTTTGCATTGGAATCCAAACGCTGCTAACCTACTGATACAGGTTAGAGGAATGAGGGCTTCCACACAGTGTTGTTTCACAGAATTGAGTAGTGGACACTTTGCTGCTAGTTCAGCGAATTGGATACCGTACACTGCTACCTTACTGAAACAAGAGGTTACTTCAGAGAGGCACTCGCCACAGTGTTGATTCACAGACGGGAGTGCATGGCACGTTACTGCCAGTTCTGCGCATTCAGTTCCAAACCGTGCTACCTTAATGAAACAAGGGTTTAGTTCAATGAGGCACTTGCCACCGTGTTGGTTCATGGAGTGGAGTCTATCGCACGTTGCTGCTATATCTACGCATTCAGTTCCTAACCCTCCTACCTAAATGAAACAAGATGTTAGTTCAATGAGGCACTCGCCAAGTGTTGCTTCACAGAGTGGAGTGTAGGGCTCTTGACTTCTAGTTTTGCGCATTCAGTTCCTAACCCTGCTACCTAAATGAAACAAGAGGTTAGTTCAATGAGGCACTCGGCACATTGTGGCTTCACAGAGTGGAGTACATAGCACGTTGCTGCTTGTTCTGCGCAATCAGTTCTTAACCGTGCTCCCTAAGAGAAACAAGAGGTTAGTTCAATGAGGCATTTGCCACAGTGTTAGTTCACAGAGTGGAGTATATAGCACGTTGCTGCTATATCTACGCATTCAGTTCTTAACCCTGCTACCTAAATGAAACAAGATGATAGCTCTATGAGGCACTCGCCAAAATGTTGCTTCACAGAGTGAGAGTAGGGCTCTTTGCTTCTAGTTTTGCGGATTCAGTTCCTAACCCTGCTACCTAAATGAAACAAGAGGTTAGTTCAATGAGGCATTCGTCAGAGTGTTGCGTCACAGAGTGGAGTATGTAGCACTTTGCTGCCTGGTCTTCGCATTCTGTTCTTAACGGCGCTACCGAAATGAAACAAGAGGTTAGTTCAATGAGGCACTCGCCACAGTGTTGGTTCACAGAGTGGAGTGTATAGCACCTTGCTGCCCTTTCTGCGCATTCAGTTCCTAACATTGCTACCTAAATGAAACAAGAGGTCAGTTCAGTGAGGCACTCGCCACAGTGTTGTTTCACAGAGTGGAGTGTATAGAACGTTGCTGCCTGTTGTGCGCATTCAATTCCTAACAGTGCTTCCTAAATGAAACAAGAGGTTAGTTCAGTGAGGTACTCGCCACTGTGTTGTTTCAGAGAGTAGAGCGTATGGCTCTTTGCTGCTAGTTCTGCGCATTCAGTTTTTAACCGTGCTACCTAAGTGAAAGAAGTGGTTAGTTCAATGAGGCACTCGCCACAGTGTTGGTTCACAGAGTGGAGTGTATAGCACCTTGGTGCCTGTTCTGCGCATTCAGTTCTAAACCGTGCTAACTTAAACAAACGAGAGGTTAGTTCAATGAGGCACTCGCCAATCTGTTGTTTCACAGAGTAAAGCGTATGGCTCTTTGCTGCTAGTTCTGCGCATTTAGGTTTTAACCGTGCTACCTAAAGGAAACAAGAGGTTAGTTCACTGAGGCACTCGCCACTGTGTTGTTTCACAGAGTAAAGCGTATGGCTCTTTGGTGCTAGTTCTCCTCATTCAGTTTTAACCGTGCTATCTAAGTGAAACAAGAGGTTAGTTCAGTGAGGCACTCGCCACTGTGTTGTTTCACAGAATAAAACTTATGGCTCTTTGCTGCCTGTTCTGCTTATTCAGTTCTTAACCGTGCTACCTAAATGAAACAAGAGGTTAGTTCAGTGTGGCACACGCCACTGTGTTGTTTCACAGAGTAAAGCGTATGGCTCTTTGCTGCTAGTTCTTTGATTTCAGTTTTTAACCGTACTACTAGGTGAAACAAGAGCTTATTTCAGTGAGGCACTGGCCACTGTGTTGTTTCACAGAGTAAAGCGTATAGGTCTTTGCTGCTAGTTCTGCTCATTCAGTTTTTAACCATGCTACATAAATGAAACAAGAGCTTAGTTCAGTGAGGCACTGGCCACTGTGTTGTTTCACAGAGTAAAGCGTATGGCTCTTTGCTGCTAGTTCTCTGCATTCAGCTTTTAACCGTCCTAACTAAGTGAAACAAGAGGTTAGTTCAGTGATGCACTCGCCAAAGTGTTCCTTCACAGAGTGGAATATGTTGCAATTTGCTGCCTGTTCTGCGCATTCAGTTCTTAACCGTGCTACCTAAAGAAACAAGTGGTTAGTTCAATGAGGCACTTGCCACAGTGTTGCTTCACAGAGTGGAGTCTATAGCACGTTGCTTCCTATTCTGCGCATTCAGTTCTTAACCTTGCTCCCTAAATGAAACAAGAGGTTAGTTCAGTGAGGCACTCGCCACAGTGTTGTTTCACAAAGGAAAGCCTATGGATCTTTGCTGCTAGTTCTGCGCATTGAGTTTTTAACCGTGCTACATAAGTGAAACAAGAGGTTAGTTCGATGAGGCACTCGCCACTGTTGTTTCACAGAGTAAAGCGTATGGCTCTTTGCTGCTCGTTCTGCGCATTCAGTTTAAAGCGTGCTTCCTAAGTGAACAAGAGGTTAGTTCAGTGAGGCACTCGACACAGTGTTGGTTCACAGAGTGGAGTGTGTAGAACCTTGCTGCCCGTTCTGCGCATTAAGTTCCTAGCAGTGCTACCTAAATGAAAGAAGAGGTTAGTTCAGTGAGGCACTCGCCACTGTGTTGTTTCACAGAATAAAACTTATGGCTCTTTGCTGCCTGTTCTGCTTATTCAGTTCTTAACCGTGCTACCTAAATGAAACAAGAGGTTAGTTCAGGGCGGCACACGCCACTGTGTTGTTTCACAGAGTAAAGCGTATGGCTCTTTGCTGCTAGTTCTGCGCTTTCATCTTTTAACCGTGCTACCTAGGTGAAACAAGAGGTTAGTTCAGTGAGGCACTCGCCACAGTGTTGTTTCACAAAGGAAAGCCTATGGATCTTTGCTGCTAGTTCTGCATATTGAGTTTTTAACCTTACTACCTAAGTGAAACAAGAGGTTAGTTCAGTGAGGCACTCGCCACAGTGTTGTTTCACAGAGGAAAGTCTATGGCTCTTTGCTGCTAGTTCTGCGCATTCAGGTTTTTACCGTGCTATCTAAGTGAAACAAGAGGTTAGTTCATTGAGGAACTCGCCACAGTGTTGTTTCACAGAGTGGAGTGTATAGAACATTGCTGCCTGTTCGGCGCATTCATTTCCTAACAGTGCTACCTAAATGATACAAGAGGTTAGTTCAGTGAGGCACTCGCCACTGTATTGTTTCACAGAGTAAAGCGTACGGCTCTTTCCTGCTAGTTCTGCGCATTCAGTTTTTAACCGTGCTATCTAAGTGAAACAAGATGTTAGTTCAGTGAGGCACTCGCCAAAGTGTTCCTTCACAGCGTGGAGTATGTAGCAATTTGCCGCCTGTTCTGCGCATTCAATTCTTAACCGTGCTAACTTAAACAAACAAGAGGTTAGTTCAATGAGGCAGTCGCCAATCTGTTGTTTCACAGAGTAAAGCGTATTGCTCTTTGCTGCTAGTTCTGCGCATTTAGGTTTTCACCCTGCTACCTAAATGAAACCAGAGGTTAGTTCTTTGAGGCACTCGCCACTGTGTTGTTTCACAGAGTAAAGCGTATGGCTCTTTGCTGCTAGTTCTGCTCATTCAGTTATTAATCGTGCTACATAAATGAAACAAGAGGTTAGTTCAGTGAGGCACTCGCCACAGTCTTGTTTCACAGAGGAAAGCCTATGGCTCTTTGCTGCTAGTTCTGCGCATTCAGGTTTTTACCGTGCTACCTAAATGAAACAAGAGGTTAGTTCATTGAGGAACTCGCCACAGTGTTGGTTCACAGAGGGGAGTGTATAGCACGTTGCTGAATGTTTGGCGCATTCATTTCCTAACAGTGCTACCTAAATGATACAAGAGGTTAGTTCAGTGAGGCACTCGCCACTGTGTTGTTTCACAGAGTAAAACGTAAGGCTCTTTGCTGCTAGTTCTAGGCATTCGGTTTTTACCCGTCCTAACTAAGTGAATCAAGAGGTTACTTCAGTGAGTCACTCGCCACTGTGTTGTTTCACAGAGTAAAGCGTATTGCTCTTTGCTGCTAGTTCTCCTCATTCAGTTTTAACCGTGCTATCTAAGTGAAACAAGAGGTTAGTTCAGTGAGGCACTCGCCACAGTGTTGGTTCACAAAGTGGAGTGTATAGCACCTTGCTGCCCTTTCTGCGCATTCAGTTCCTAACATTGCTACCTAAATGAAACAACAGGTTAGTTCAATGAGGCACTTGCCACAGTGTTGGTTCACAGAGTGGAGTCTTTCGCACGTTGCTGCTATTTCTACGCAATCAATTCCTAACCATGCTACCTAAATGAAACAATATGATAGCTCAATGAGGCACTCGCCAAAGTGTTGCTTCACAGAGTGGAGAGTAGGGAACTTTGCTTCTAGTTTTACGCATTCAGTTCCTAACACTGCTACCTGAATGAAACAAGAGGTTAGTTCAATGAGGCACTCGTCACAGTGTTGCATCACAGAGTGGAGTATGTAGCACTTTGCTGCCTGGTCTTCGCATTCTGTTCTTAACGGCCCTACCTAAATGAAACAAGAGGTTAGTCCAATGAGGCACTCGCCACAGTGTTGTTTCACAGAGTGGAGTGTATAGAACGTTGCTGCCTGTGGTGCGCATTCAATTCCTAACAGTGCTTCCTAAATGAAACAAGAGGTTAGTTCAGTGAGGCACTCGCCACTGTGTTGTTTCACAGAGTAAAGCATATGGCTCTTTGCTGCTAGTTCTGCGCTTTCATTTTTTAACCGTGCTACCTAGGTGAAACAAGAGGTTAGTTCAGTGAGGCACTCGCCACTGTGTTCTTTCACAGAGTAAAGCGTATGGCTCTTTGCTGCTAGTTCTGCTCATTCAGTTTTTAACTGTGCTATCTAAGTGAAACAAGAGGTTAGTTCAGTGAGGCACTCGCCACAGTGTTGGTTCACAAAGTGGAGTGTATAGCACCTTGCTGCCCTTTCTGCGCATTCAGTTCTTAACCGTGCTAACTAAAAGAAACAAGAGGTTAGTTCACTGAGGCACTCGCCACTGTGTTGTTTCACAGAGTAAAGCTTACGGTTCTTTGCTGCTAGTTCTAGGCATTCAGTTAACCGTGCTATCTAAGTGAAATAAGAGGTTAATTCAGTGAAGCATTCGCCAAAGTTTTCCTTTACAGAGTGGAGTATGAGGCAATTTGCTGCCTGTTCTGCGCATTCAGTTCCTAAGAGTGCTACCTAAAAGAAACAAGAGGTTAGATCAGTGAGGCACTCGCCACAGTGTTGTTTCACAGAGTAAAGCATATGTCTCTTTGCTGCTAGTTCTGCGCATTCAGTTTTTAACCGTGCTACCTAAGTGAAAGAAGTGGTTAGTTCAATGAGGCACTCGCCACAGTGTTGGTTCACAGAGTGGAGTGTATAGCACCTTGGTGCCTGTTCTGCGCATTCAGTTCTAAACCGTGCTAACTTAAACAAACAAGAGGTCAGTTCAATGAGGCAGTCGCCAATCTGTTGTTTCACAGAGTAAAGCGTATGGCTCTTTGCTGCTAGTTCTGCGCATTTAGGTTTTAACCGTGCTACCTAAAGGAAACAAGAGGTTAGTTCACTGAGGCACTCGCCACTGTGTTGTTTCACAGAGTAAAGCGTATGGCTCTTTGCTGCTAGTTCTCCTCATTCAGTTTTAACCGTGCTATCTAAGTGAAACAAGAGGTTAGTTCAGTGAGGCACTCGCCACAGTGTTGGTTCACAAAGGAAAGCCTATGGATCTTTGCTGTTAGTTCTGCGCATTGAGTTTTTAACCGTGCTATCTAAGTGAAACAAGAAGTTAGTTCTGTGAGGCACTCGCCACAGTGTTTGTTCACAAAGTGGAGTGTATAGCACCTTGCTGCCCTTTCTGCGCACTCAGTTCTTAACCGTGCTACATAAATGAAACAAGAGGTTAGTTCAATGAGGCACTCGCCACTGTGTTGTGTCCCAGAATAAAGCATATGGCTCTTTGCTGCTCGTTCTCCGCATTCAGTTTTAAAGCGTGCTTCCTAAGTGAAACAAGAGGTTAGTTCAGTGAGGCACTCGCCACTGTGTTGTTTCACAGAATAAAACATATGGCTCTTTGCTGCCTGCTCTGCTTATTCAGTTCTTAACCTTGCTACCTAAATGAAACAAGAGGTTAGATCAGTGCGGCACTCGCCACTGTGTGGTTTCACAGAGTAAAGCGTATGGCTCTTTGCTGCTAGTTCTGCGCATTCACTTTTTAAACGTACTACTAGGTGAAACAAGAGGTTAGTTCAGTGAGGCACTCGCCACTGTGTTGTTTCACAGAGTAAAGCGTATGGCTCTTTGCTGCTAGTTCTGCTCATTCATTTTATAACCGTGCTCCTTAGGTGAAACAAGAGGTTAGTTCAGTGAGGCATTCGCCAAAGTGTACCTTTACAGAGTGGAGTATGTAGCAATTTGCTGCCTGTTCTGCGCATTTAGTTCTTAACCGTGCTAACTGAAAGAAACCAGAGGTTATGTTAGTTCAATGAGGCACTCGCCACAGTGTTGTTTCACAAAGGAAAGCCTATGGATCTTTGTTGCTAGTTCTGCGCATTGAGTTTTTAACCGTGCTACATAAGTGAAACAAGATGTTAGTTCACTGAGGCACTAGACACTGTGTTGGTTCACAGAGTGGAGTGTATAGCACCTTGCTGCCTGTTCTGCACATTCAATTCCTAGCATTGCTACCTAAATGAAACAAGAGTTTAGTTCAGTGAGGCACTCGCCACTGTGTTGTTTCACAGAATAAAGCGTACGGCTCTTTGCTGTTGGTTCTGCGCATTCAGTTTTTAACCGTGCTATCTAAGTGAAACAATAGGTTAGTTCAGTGAGGCACCTGCCAAAGTGTTCCTTCACAGAGTGGAGTATGTAGCAATTTGCTGTCTGTTCTGCGCATTCAGGTCTTACCCGTGCTAACTAAAAGAAACAAGAGGTTAGTTCCATGAGGCACTCGCCACTGTGTTGTTTCACAGAGTAAAGCCTATGGCTCTTTGCTGCTAGTTCTGCGCATTCAGTTTTTAACCGTACTACCTAAATGAAACAAGAGGTTAGTTCACTGAGGCACTCGCCACTGTGTTGTTTCACAGAGTAAAGCGTATGGCTCTTTGGTGCTAGTTCTCTCATTCAGTTTTAACCGTGCTATCTAAGTGAAACAAGAGGTTAGTTCAGTGAGGCACTCGCCACTGTGTTGTTTCACAGAGTAAAACTTATGGCTCTTTGCTGCCTGTTCTGGCTATTCAGTTCTTAACCGTGCTACCTAAATGAAACAAGAGGTTAGTTCAGTGAGGCACTCGCCACTGTGTTGTTTCACAGAGTAAAGCGTATGGCTCTTTGCTGCTAGTTCTGCGCTTTCAGTTTTTAACCGTACTACCTAGGTGAAACAAGAGGTTAGTTCAGTGAGGCACTCGGCCACTGTGTTGTTTCACAGAGTAAAGCGTATAGGCTCTTTGCTGCTAGTTCTCTGCATTCAGCTTTTAACCGTCCTAACTAAGTGAAACAAGAGGTTAGTTCAGTGATGCACTCGCCAAGTGTTTTCACAGATGGAATATGTTGCTTTGCTGCCTGTTCTGCGCATTCAGTTTTAACCGTGCTACCTAAAGAAACAAGTGGTTAGTTCATGAGGCACTCGCCACAGTGTTGTTCACAGGTGGAGTCTCTAGCACTTGCTCCTATTCTGCGCATTCAGTTCTTAACCGTGCTCCTAAATGAAACAAGAGGTTAGTTCAGTGAGGCACTCCCAGTGTTGTTTCACAAAGGAAAGCTATGGCTCTTTGCTGCTAGTTCTGCGCATTCAGTTTTTAACCGTGCTAATAAGTGAAACAAGAGGTTAGTTCATGAGGCACTCGCCACTGTTGTTTCACAGAGTAAAGCGTATGGCTCTTTGCTGCTCGTTCTGCGCATTCAGTTTAAAGCGTGCTTCTAAGTGAAACAAGAGGTTAGTTCAGTGAGGCACTCGCCACAGTGTTGGTTCACAGAGTGGAGTGTAGAACCTTGCTGCCCGTTCTGCGCATTAAGTTCCTAGCAGTGCTACCTAAATGAAAGAAGAGGTTAGTTCAGTGAGGCACTCGCCACTGTGTTGTTTCACAGAATAAAACTTATGGCTCTTTGCTGCCTAGTTCTGCGTATTCAGTTCTTAACCGTGCTACCTAAATGAAACAAGAGGTTAGTTCAGGGCGGCACACGCCACTGTGTTGTTTCACAGAGTAAAGCGTATGGCTCTTTGCTGCTAGTTCTGCGCTTTCATCTTTTAACCGTGCTACCTAGGTGAAACAAGAGGTTATTTCAGTGAGGCACTCGCCACAGTGTTGTTTCACAAAGGAAAGCCTATGGATCTTTGCTGCTAGTTCTGCATATTGAGTTTTTAACCGTACTACCTAAGTGAAACAAGAGGTTAGTTCAGTGAGGCACTCGCCACAGTGTTGTTTCACAGAGGAAAGTCTATGGCTCTTTGCTGCTAGTTCTGCGCATTCAGGTTTTTACCGTGCTATCTAAGTGAAACAAGAGGTTAGTTCATTGAGGAACTCGCCACAGTGTTGTTTCACAGAGTGGAGTGTATAGAACATTGCTGCCTGTTCGGCGCATTCATTTCCTAACAGTGCTACTTAAATGATACAAGAGGTTAGTTCAGTGAGGCACTCGCCACTGTATTGTTTCACAGAGTAAAGCGTACGGCTCTTTCCTGCTAGTTCTGCGCATTCAGTTTTTAACCGTGCTATCTAAGTGAAACAAGATGTTAGTTCAGTGAGGCACTCGCCAAAGTGTTCCTTCACAGCGTGGAGTATGTAGCAATTTGCGCCTGTTCTGCGCATTCAATTCTTAACCGTGCTAACGTAAACAAACAAGAGGTTAGTTCAATGAGGCAGTCGCCAATCTGTTGTTTCACAGAGTAAAGCGTATTGCTCTTTGCTGCTAGTTCTGCGCATTTAGGTTTTCACCCTGCTACCTAAATGAAACCAGAGGTTAGTTCTTTGAGGCAGTCGCCACTGTGTTGTTTCACAGAGTAAAGCGTATGGCTCTTTGCTGCTAGTTCTGCTCATTCAGTTATTAATCGTGCTACATAAATGAAACAAGAGGTTAGTTCAGTGAGGCACTCGCCACAGTCTTGTTTCACAGAGAAAGCCTATGGCTCTTTGCTGCTAGTTCTGCGCATTCAGGTTTTTACCGTGCTACCTAAATGAAACAAGAGGTTAGTTCATTGAGGAACTCGCCACAGTGTTGGTTCACAGAGGGGAGTGTATAGCACGTTGCTGAATGTTTGGCGCATTCAGTTTCCTAACAGTGCTACCTAAATGATACAAGAGGTTAGTTCAGTGAGGCACTCGCCACTGTGTTGTTTCACAGAGTAAAACGTAAGGCTCTTTGCTGCTAGTTCTAGGCATTCGGTTTTTACCCGTCCTAACTAAGTGAATCAAGAGGTTACTTCAGTGAGTCACTCGCCACTGTGTTGTTTCACAGAGTAAAGCGTATTGCTCTTTGCTGCTAGTTCTCCTCATTCAGTTTTAACCGTGCTATCTAAGTGAAACAAGAGGTTAGTTCAGTGAGGCACTCGCCACAGTGTTGGTTCACAAAGTGGAGTGTATAGCACCTTGCTGCCCTTCTGCGCATTCAGTTCCTAACATTGCTACCTAAATGAAACAACAGGTTAGTTCAATGAGGCACTTGCCACAGTGTTGGTTCACAGAGTGGAGTCTATCGCACGTTGCTGCTATTTCTACGCAATCAATTCTAACCATGCTACCTAAATGAAACAATATGATAGCTCAATGAGGCACTCGCCAAAGTGTTGCTTCACAGAGTGGAGAGTAGGGAACTTTGGCTTCTAGTTTTACGCATTCAGTTCCTAACACTGCTACCTGAATGAAACAAGAGGTTAGTTCAATGAGGCACTCGTCACAGTGTTGCATCACAGAGTGGAGTATGTAGCACTTTGCTGCCTGGTCTTCGCATTCTGTTCTTAACGGCCCTACCTAAATGAAACAAGAGGTTAGTCCAATGAGGCACTCGCCACATTGTTGTTTCACAGAGTGGAGTGTATAGAACGTTGCTGCCTAGTGGTGCGCATTCAATTCCTAACAGTGCTACCTAAATGAAAGAAGAGGTTAGTTCAGTGAGGCACTCGCCACTGTGTTGTTTCACAGAGTAAAGCGTATGGCTCTTAGCTGCTAGTTCTGCGCTTTCATTTTTTAACCGTGCTACCTAGGTGAAACAAGAGGTTAGTTCAGTGAGGCACTCGCCACTGTGTTCTTTCACAGAGGAAAGCGTATGGCTCTTTGCTGCTAGTTCTGCGCATTCAGTTTTTAACCTGTGCTACCTAAGTGAAACAAGAGGTTATTTCCAGTGAGGCACTCGCCACAGTGTTCGTTCACAAGAGTGGAGTGTATAGCACCTTTGCTGCCTGTTCTGCGCATTCAGTTCTTAACCGTGCTAACTAAAGAAACAAGAGGTTAGTTCAATGAGGCACTCGCCACTGAGTTGTTTCACAGAGTAAAGCATACTGGCTCTTTGCTGCTAGTTCCGCGCATTCAGTTTTAACCGTGCTATCTAAGTGAAAAAGAGGTTAATTCAGTGAGCATTCGCCAAGTTTTCCTTTACAGAGTGGAGTATGAGGCAATTTGCTGCCTGTTCTGCGCATTCAGTTCCTAAGAGTGCTACCTAAAAGAAACAAGAGGTTAGATCAGTGAGGCACTCGCCACAGTGTTGTTTCACAGAGTAAAGCATATGTCTCTTTGCTGCTAGTTCTGCGCATTCAGTTTTTAACCGTGCTACCTAAGTGAAAGAAGTGGTTAGTTCAATGAGGCACTCGCCACAGTGTTGGTTCACAGAGTGGAGTGTATAGCACCTTGGTGCCTGTTCTGCGCATTCAGTTCTAAACCGTGCTAACTTAAACAAACAAGAGGTCAGTTCAATGAGGCAGTCGCCAATCTGTTGTTTCACAGAGTAAAGCGTATGGCTCTTTGCTGCTAGTTCTGCGCATTTAGGTTTTAACCGTGCTACCTAAAGGAAACAAGAGGTTAGTTCACTGAGGCACTCGCCACTGTGTTGTTTCACAGAGTAAAGCGTATGGCTCTTTGCTGCTAGTTCTCCTCATTCAGTTTTAACCGTGCTATCTAAGTGAAACAAGAGGTTAGTTCAGTGAGGCACTCGCCACAGTGTTGGTTCACAAAGGAAAGCCTATGGATCTTTGCTGTTAGTTCTGCGCATTGAGTTTTTAACCGTGCTATCTAAGTGAAACAAGAAGTTAGTTCTGTGAGGCACTCGCCACAGTGTTTGTTCACAAAGTGGAGTGTATAGCACCTTGCTGCCCTTTCTGCGCACTCAGTTCTTAACCGTGCTACATAAATGAAACAAGAGGTTAGTTCAATGAGGCACTCGCCACTGTGTTGTGTCCCAGAATAAAGCATATGGCTCTTTGCTGCTCGTTCTCCGCATTCAGTTTTAAAGCGTGCTTCCTAAGTGAAACAAGAGGTTAGTTCAGTGAGGCACTCGCCACTGTGTTGTTTCACAGAACAAAACATATGGCTCTTTGCTGCCTGCTCTGCTTATTCAGTTCTTAACCTTGCTACCTAAATGAAACAAGAGGTTAGATCAGTGCGGCACTCGCCACTGTGTGGTTTCACAGAGTAAAGCGTGTGGCTCTTTGCTGCTAGTTCTGCGCATTCACTTTTTAAACGTACTACTAGGTGAAACAAGAGGTTAGTTCGGTGAGGCACTCGCCACTGTGTTGTTTCACAGAGTAAAGCGTATGGCTCTTTGCTGCTAGTTCTGCTCATTCATTTTATAACCGTGCTCCTTAGGTGAAACAAGAGGTTAGTTCAGTGAGGCATTCGCCAAAGTGTACCTTTACAGAGTGGAGTATGTAGCAATTTGCTGCCTGTTCTGCGCATTTAGTTCTTAACCGTGCTAACTGAAAGAAACCAGAGGTTATGTTAGTTCAATGAGGCACTCGCCACAGTGTTGTTTCACAAAGGAAAGCCTATGGATCTTTGTTGCTAGTTCTGCGCATTGAGTTTTTAACCGTGCTACATAAGTGAAACAAGATGTTAGTTCACTGAGGCACTAGACACTGTGTTGGTTCACAGAGTGGAGTGTATAGCACCTCGCTGCCTGTTCTGCACATTCAATTCCTAGCATTGCTACCTAAATGAAACAAGAGGTTAGTTCAGTGAGGCACTCGCCACTGTGTTGTTTCACAGAATAAAGCGT
>JAINVK010001089.1:0-28214 GCA_030068075.1 Paguma larvata
CGCTGAGGAACTAGGATGGAGTGTAACCTGATGGCTTAAGGGCCCCCTCCCCCTTCAGGGGGGAGAAGAACACACGCACAACACATTGGCCATTGAAACGAAATACTAAGGTCAAATGCCCAGCTTTTATTAACAGAAACATACTACGTTAAATTCTAATAGTATTTCATAACCTCAGGAAAATAATTTTCTTAAATAGCATGTGCTAGGAAGTATCAACAGTATCGGGTTCCATTCTAGGGCAGTCAACTGGTTCTGGTTTCTCACTGATTATTTCAACAATAGGATTTTAAATTTGAACTGGGATGATCTTTGTTGAGAAGATGGTCAGATTCTAGTTTTTGTAGTTTCTTCTTAAGATGGCTTATTAAGTCTTGTCTTTTAAACCTGAAAATAAAGAAACAAGGCATTAAGCAATAGATATCCAAGAATCCATAATTTGGGAGGCTCTTGATGGGGGATAGAAGGAGAAGTTTCCAAGCTACCTGGGAATAGAAAATGGACCCACTTTTTAAGAGAAATTCGAGCAAACATAAGGAGTGTTAGTCAGGGTATATCCACCTCACACTCTAGTGTGAACAGAAGTCTCCATGAGCTTGGAAGCATAACTGAGACTCATAGAATATCAATCTAAAGAACTGCAGAGACAACATGAACTCTGAGTGAGGACCAGGGTTTGAGAAACGCCAGGCAGTCCCGTCCCCACCCCTCACCCAACACCACACTGGGCCCCGCTGTGAAACATACTGAAGAGTTCCTCCACACTCACCTTCCTGCTTCCTTCATGGCATATAAGATAAATTTTTTCCGGACTTCTGGAGCCCCTTGCACTCCGTCAAGCAATTTGAAGATTCTCTCATATTCTAGACATAGTTTTAAAAAGTCAGTATTTCTAAAGTATAAAGAGGACATCGACGTCCACCTTGGTGTATCTGCTGCCTCGGCCACCATTCAAGGCCTACGGTGTGACAGGGTACTTGTGCTTTACATGCTACATCCAGACACCTGAACATCTACCAATGGAAGTCTGCCACACAACAACCAATGGAGAATTACAAAGAACCGCCCCCCCCCAAGAAAGGTGTCTTGGGACATTTCAGTCAAAATAAAGAGGAAACATTCTAATTGGGAAAACCCAGTTCTGGCAAAAGATGAGCCTCAAAAGGTCTTTGGAATCCAGTCTAAATCATAGAATGACAAAGACTGTCTATGTTTTCATGGATAGAAATTCTTGTTCGACTTACTTTGTCCAAACCGTCGAATCTCCCTCTTTAACTGATCTCTTATCTCTATATTGATTTCCATTGGTATTGGCAGTTTATCTGGCACTTCTCCCAACACAGTCGTGGCGGTGACCTTGGGGTTATCTGTAGAGAGATGGCTGGTAATGATTTCTCCTGCCAATGCATTACTACCAGGTGTGTAACTCAGCCCACCTTTGCTGAGATGGGGTTAAGTCAGGAGACAAAGAATCCAATTGGTTGGTGTGGAATACCATCCCCTGCCATATTCATAGGCTCTGGGGGAACGGATTTGGACAAGAAGCCATCAGTGTGGATCGACCACTTCCCCTCACCTCCCCGTGGATATTGTGAATGACAGGTGCATCTGGAAACCAAGTGTAATGTGGAGTTGCAATGACAGGCAGTTCAACAACCCCACGTGGACATCCACATGCTCCGCAGTCTCTAAAGCTTTTATGTCATAGCAGGAGGATACACCTGATATATGTATCAGACCTGAGAATTTGGCCTCGGGAAAATTAATGAAAAAGAGAAGCCTCATGGGGTACCTGGGTGGCTCAGTCGGCTGGGCATCCGACTTTGGCTCAGATCATGGCTCCTGAGTTCGAGCCCCACGTCGAGCTCTGTGCTGACAGCTCAGAGCCTGGAGCCTGCTTCGGATTCTGTGTCTCCCTCTCTCTCTACCCCTCCCCCGTTTGGGCTCTGTCTCTCTCTCTCTCTCAACAATAACCATTAAAAAAATTTTTTTTAAAAGAGAAGCCTCTTATAATCTTGGCACTATGCATACATACAGAAACCTACTTGGGCAGTATAAGTAATTTTACCAAACTTTCACAGAGTCCTGGCACTGATGATTTAATGCCTCCTTGATGCCCTCTGCAAGTTGAAAAGTTGAAAGTGTTCTTGCCTCAGCATGCCTGATATCGGGACTTCATCACTAACACTCCCAGACAGTAAATGACCCTCCTCATCAGTCTTTTCTGCCTCTGAAAATGAATGTTTTTGTACTCCATATTCGATAACTCTACTTCATTCGCTCATCCTCCTCTGTGCCAGGCATCATGCCAATGCTGGAGGGTTGGCAGTGAACAAGACAGGAACGATCCCTACCCTGATGGAATGTATCCTCCTGGGGAAGTTGGGTGGTACATGTAGGGGCGCCTCGGTGGCTCAGGTGGTTAAGCGTCTGACTTAGGCTCAGGTCATGATCTCACAGTTCATGAGTTTGAGCCCCACATTGGGCTCTCTGCTACAAAGATGGTATATATAAGGTGAACAAAAGAAATAATACAGTTTGAATTTGCCTGAGAAAGGAAGACATCAGAGATGTGACAGACAGCAAGAGGGGAGCCTCCATGACCTGGTCTTCTGGCAGGGCCCTCTCAGGAGGTGACCCCTGGAGCAGGAGACAGGGCGGCCTGTGCACGTGAGGAGGATGACTTCTGGCTGCTATGAGGCCCAGTGCAGGGTCCCTAGGAGGGGATGAGCTGGCGTCATGGAGAGAAAGACAGAGGCACAGAGAGCTAGGAGGACACCCAGAGGCTCGTGCAGGAGAGGATGGCAGCACGGGGCCCTGCGGAGCATGTAGGCCAGCATTGGGAGCTCCGATGCTGTTCTGAGTGCTCGGGGCAGTTGATGGCAGGCTTCAGGATGGACGTGGCATGATCGGATTTCCGTGTGCACATGGTCGCTCCGGCTGCAGGGCAGTGATGGGTCAGGAGGGTCAAGTGGGAGAGCTGACTGTAAGCTCGGCAGCTAGTGCAATGGTCTGCTGAGTGTGTAGGTGTGCGGTAGGAGGGACATCCCGATGGTGGGATGCAGGAACGAGTGCAGTATTAAGAGGAGAGACAGAAGGCAGAAAAAAGAATGAAAGAAAAGGAATATTCAATAAGGAGAAGGAAATCAGTAGAGTGTGGACCTTGGGAATCCGGGAAGGTTTCCATGAAGCAGAGAGCAAACACTGCGCCCGATGTGACCAAGAACTTAATGGCAGCGTCACCCATAGCTGGTGACCTTGAGGGGAACTGTTCCAGTGGCAGGGAGGAGCCAGAGGCCAGGCTGCACTGGGGCTGGTAGGGAAGGGGAGGGGGCGACAGGCATCCTCACCTTCTTCCAAGGACACAGCTGAGCCCCCGGGCTGGGATGCTCCCTCTCTTTCCGGTATCACTGAGAGCAGCGCCATAGTCAGCCTTCTCTTAGACGGAGGAGGAGTTATGAGTTCTCCACGACGTTTCATTTGGTTTTTGGGTTTAAGAGCAGACTCCTCTGCTTTGTCGGTCATGATTTTCTGACAAGTAGCAAGGAACATGTTCCATTAATGACAAAAATGCAACCTTTCAAAAACAGTGTGGAGGTTCCTCGACAAGATACTGCGATCCAGCAACTGCAGTACTAAGTATTTACCCAAAGGATACAAACGTACTGGTCCCAACGGTGGACATGCAACCGCATGAGTATAGCAGCGCTATCAACAATAGCCATGTGGTAGGGTCCCCTCCCAAAGGAAAGAAAAAAAACCTCCAGGCAACCTGGCTATACGTGTATGTGACAACATCCCTCACGACCTTGTAACATGAGACCACTTAATCAGACTGCATGTTTGTGTGTTACCATATATGGGAGGCAAAGAAGTAAAAACTATATAAAAAACCACACCACGTGGCATTTGGGGCTCAGTTCTTTGAGTACCAACCCAACTGAGCGGCGTCGACAGGAATAAAGTTGCTTCTTGGAGAGAAAACCTCCTTGTCAGGACTGTCTGTGCGAGAATCCTGCTACATTACTTGGTGGCTCAGGTCCGGGATTCGGACACGGTGTGTTTCCACCTCCCTTGCTGCCGGGATACGAACAAACTGGGGGCGCCAGGAGAGGCGGCCTCCCCTGGGGCCATCGGATGCTGGCCCGCAGGAGACTAGCCCTCCTGGCGAGCCGGGCGAGGACCCGCGTGCGCTAATGGAACCCGTGAGGCCCAGCAACCAGCTCAGGGAACGCCTGTCACACTGGTAAGAACCGGGGTCGTTTTGGCAGACCTGCCCATAAGAAAGAGGCAGAAGGGGACCCCGATCACCTCCCAGAGCTGCCCGACTAGTTCCACAAGGGACGAGGAATGAAGCTGCAAGTCTAAGGCGCTGGGCGGCAGGTCGGAGTCACCGTGTGACTGCGTGTGGGGACTTTCTCACGTTCATTTCCTGGGTCAATGACTATAATAATTAGAGCCAACTGTCTCTGGTTATTTCTACCTCAGAATGGGGACTTTAAGAAATACTCCCAATATTCAGCAGCTGCTGAAACTCACTTTGTTTCGGGAAAATTCCCTATCTTCTCCGGACCGACGCAGATTGCCTAATCCCACTAGCGGCAAAAACAAAAGAAAAGAAACCTGGAGTCTGCTCCTCTGTCTGAGCTGACAAGATTTAAAACTGGGAATTCTCTTTCTCTGCCTTCTGCCGGCACCTCTCCTCTTCTGCCTTCCCTTCCTCCCCCTCCTTTTCTGCACCGTCTGGGGCGCAGTGTGCATGACTGGCTCCCCGAGGCCTCAGGCACCGTCAGCTCCTCCTCCTACCTTAGATGTGGGGAAGCAGAGACCACCGACCTCAGATTTCCCCACCAACGTTCCAGGTAAAAATTAACCATGGGGAACAAATTGTCTTCAGTGGACCCGAGGAAAACCTATTCAGTGTTTAAGCTAATTTAAGTTTGTTGGCTTGAGATAGACAATGTTTACCAACATTAAAAAAAAATCTTTTCTTCTACCTAGTTTTGATGAAGGTCAAATAAGCTCATGTTATCTCTGTTCCAATTTGTTAACAAAAGAATGACTTAAAGTGGCGGTTAACTTTGTCTGTCTCATAGTTTTCATGGGTAATTGTTAAGATAGCTTTCAAAGTCTTTGGTCACCTCAAACGTTAAACTTTTGGCTGCACGATAAATTGAGGTTGAATTCATTGGATATCTAACGAGATGAGAAGCTAAAGCACTATTCACGAGATGTAGGTCTGTGCTTTTGACTTGTTGCAAAAAAACTAAGGATGTTTGGAACTGTTGAAACACATGATTTGTACTTAATGGATTCATAAGTTTGCCATCTAAAAAAAATTCTGATGAAACATAGAGTTCGCAATTAGTTACTACTTAGTTTTCACTGGAGACTAAGGTTTCTAAGAGTTAAAATTCTGCTAAATGTAGCTAAGACTGATTAAAAAAACAACTCTGTATGTAGAAAAGTAGTAGATATAAAAGGAAGATCTAGGAAACGAAAAAACATTTTTGTTTAAGGTAAAAGAGAATAATTTTGTCCTAAATGAGACTGGTTATTTGGAGAAAAATGGCTTGGGACAAAATCTAAATGCACAGAAAAGTTGTAGAAGATTCACGAAGGAAAATCTTTAAAAAGAAATTTTATGTGTGGTCAGGATGGACTAAGGTTAAAATAAATGTATTTTTTTTAATTTATAATAGTTTATTTTCAAATTGGTTTACATATAACACCCAGTGTTCATCCCAACATGTGCCCTTTTTAATTTTAAAAGTACACAGGGTTAAGATTAAAATTCCTCCTCCTTTGATCCAATGGCTGGGGAAATGATGGCAGTACCCTTAATGCCAGCCTCCAAATCCTCCACATTTGTGTTATTCCCATTTAGCAGAGGAATAGATGCCTATGCCATATGAGGGGTGGATGATATATGAAGGACTTTTTACTAAGACACATGGGAGCCATTTTACTAAACTTAGCCCATTGTATGCCAAAAATGGATATCCACATGGCTGAAACATATTTCTGTGGGCACTGTTGAAAAAGGCAGGGGAATAGACCTTGACTTTGACACTCTAACTCCCTCCCTCAATGGCCAATGATCAATAGGTAAGTTACTTTCGGGCCAAAAGAAATTAGTGCATCCTACGACAACCAGGAAAGTCTTGCTTGGTCACAGTCCATACCCCCAAGATCCTACAGGTGGGAAACGGAGGGATAAGAAAAACCAGGAAAGACCAACTCAGCTCTCAGAGGTAGGGTCAAGCCTGGGTAAAAATGACTACTTCCAGCATCTCAGGAGACTGAAAGAGTTATGGCTGCCAGTCGCATAGCCAGCCAAAACGCAGAGCCAGGAGATGAGGTTTCTCCGGGCCAGCTATGGGAAATTGAGATAAGGGACATCTTTATTCCTTTTTCCTACAATGGGTTGGTAATTTCCCAACCAAGGCCATTACTCCTTTAGAATGCATTATGATTCATTTTCTTTTGCCCAAAGGCTTGGCCCCAATACAGATTGGAAGAGGGAACCGACCTTCAGAGGGAAATATCAATGACAATACTATCCTAAGATTGGACTCATTTTTTGTGAACGTGAAGGGAAATGGGAAGAATTCCCCTATGTTCATGGTTTGGGGGCCTTAAGGGAAAAAATCGAGATATATGTAAGCAATGTAAGGTGGATCCTAATTTAGTGGCAGCCCTTTCTGAAGGCCAGCGATCAGGAGGGGAAACAAGTAAGGGCCCCTTACCTGTATCCAAAACAGCCCTAGAGAAGGAGGAAAGGACGTCTTCCACTCAGCCTCCCCCTCCTAGGGTCCTCATCTCTATATCAAAAAATACAGCTCTGCTCCATGCTACCCACCTTATCCAGGCCCTCCCTATAATGTATCAGGCAGGTTTCCCTTACAAGAAGCTAAAATGCCAGAAGAAAAAAAAACTTTACATTATAAGGTTTAAGACAGATAAAAGGAGATCTAGATAAATTTTCTGATCAGATAAACATATAAAGCCTTTTCAGAATATTATGTTTGTTTTTGAGTTGACCTGGAAAGATAAGTTTTTTGTTAAATCAGACTCTTAATGAGACAGATGTTTTAAAAAACACATTTAAGGAAATCTAAGATTTAGCCCTTAAATTCTGCTGAATTAGCCACTATATCACAAATACAAAATGAGAGCCCAGCGGCCTTCCTGGAGAGGTTGAGGGAAGACTCTCATTAAATATATAGCTATCTCCCCTGTCACCCCTAAGGCTGAGATGATTTTAAAGGACAAATTTGTTACTCAATCAGCCCTTGATATTTAGAGAAAATGCAAAAATGGGCTGTCGGCCTTGAAGGGACCCTGGAGGAGCTCCCAGGCGCTGCCAATTGAGTATATTACAAACAAAACAGAAACGGAGGCTTAAAAAAATCTGAGGCCTTAGTTGTGGCCTTACGTACTATGTCAGACCGGACTTCCCGAGGTCCTGGCACCAAGTGCCATTTATATGGCTCTTCAGAGCCGTATAAGAACGTATAAGCCATAGAAGCCAAATAAGAACGCCCCTGGAGGGGACAACCAAAATGAAAACCTCGAAAGCCATGCCCCTTGTATGGAAACAACCACTGGAGACCTGAATGCCCTCGGGCACCTCTATCTGTGAGGGTTCAGATAACCAATGTCCCTGGAAGGGACTAACCGGGACCTGGGGCTTTTGACCGTGGCTCCCCTAAACCAACTGTCTCTCAGAAACCCAGAACCTGGGGTAACTCTAAATAGAGAAGGAAAACTGGCTGATTTCCTTCTTGACACCAGAGCTACGTTTTCTGTCCTCCTTTCCACTCCAGGCCAACTATCCAAATGCAGCCTGACGATTAGAGGCATCTCCGGAAAACTTGTAACTAAATTTTTCTCTCGGCCCCTGGGATGTATATGGGGAAACCTAATTTTTTCTCATTCTTTCCTGATAATGCCAGAGAGCCTTACTCCCTTGCTAGAAAGGGGCATTATAACTAAATTAGAGACTATGAAACAATTATGTGAGTTTTTGAAAATTACTGGATAGTGTAGGCTATAGATACCGGGGTTCAGGAAAGTAGTTTACCTACTGTATCAATTATTGAAGGAGACTCAATCCTACCTACTCTCCCTCCCCCGCAAAAAAATAAATAAATAAACTGAGGTCTGACTCCTAGACACTGTCTCCAGCCCTTGGAATGGTTACAAACAGAGCAGGGCACTCACTATTACCAAGCTCACAGAGCTGAAAGATCATTAAAACACAGCCATCAGGCCTTTCATTTAGGGAGGGACAAAACTTATCAAATGGCCCAAAGGAAGTTTACTGGAAAAAAAATTGCCAAGGACACTTCTGCAAGTAGTATCAACCTATGAAGCATGTCTTAGAAACAGTCCTTTCAACCACAAACTTGCTCTCCCAGGCAATCAACAAACTGGAGGCTATCCAAAAGACTGACAATTAGGTTTCACTCATATGCTAAGGTCAACGAAATTCCAACATCTGTTAGTATGGGTTAATATTTACTAACTGGTAAAGGCCTTCCCCTAAAAGACAGAAAAGGCACAAAACGTAGTAAAAATTCTGCTTTATATAATAATACCAGGTTTGGTCACCTAACATTTACAAATTATCATGGTAAATGGTTGCTTTGACTCTTTCTCTAGTAGAACTCCTGAAACTCTTGAAAAAGTTTTACACCTCAAAATAAAGCAGACTCTCTGCTTATACTCAGCAAAACTCTAAATAACACCTCACAAGCATTAGATGCTTAAATTTTTTAATTAAGTTAGGGCCAAACTCTTGGAAATAGAGCCACCATTGTTTACTTACGGGCCTGCTCCTCTATCACCTGAGTTACGCGAGATTCCCTGACATACGTTGTTTACAAAGTCAGGGGCTCTCCCAGATTATTTGGCAGATTTGGAAACTGTAGACATTATCTTAAGATGCCATCTTGTTGGTTTGTGTTTTTCTCTTTGCGTCTGCTAATGTTTATGCCGCCTCATGCCTGCCAGCCTTCCTGTAAACCCATACTGCGGGGCCACTCGACTAACCCCTGGGTAGATTCTAACTGCTGTACCCCGACACCGTCCCTTATCAGATTGAAGAAGCCAGAACGATCATTGTCACTGTTCCCCAACAGCAGTTACAGGCCCTATTCCAGGGGAGAAATCAATAGGGCAGGGTTCACATCAGGCAGGGAGAGATAGGGACCTTCAGGGAGGCAGACTGCAGCTGCGAGTGGGAGGCTAAAGAAGCAGATGCAGTTCTCCCCTTACAAAATCCTTATGCCCTCCTCCCCATTATCAAGGGCATAAGGAGGGGATCTAAATGAGATAGACAGTCTCACCCTAAGACAACAGAGGCGGCCCCTCGGCTTCACCCTAACCACCTTTCACCCCTGAGTCAGGGAATGATTACCTGTGAATATGACCACAGACGCTCACCCTTTAACCAGGGATGCAATACGGATAAAGGAGTGAAAGGTCCAACCCCTAAAACCCCTCTGGAGGGGCCCGTCCACTGTCATTGTGTCCACCCCTACTGCAGTAAAAGTAGCTGAAGTAGGTCCCTGGATTCACTACAGCAGTGAAGCCGGCATATGGAAACCGGGAGTGCATTCCTGATCCATCAACGCTATGCAGCTGACCATGTGGAAGAAGCAAACTGCAACTCCAGAAACTCCAGGAGACTGCAGCTCTGCTTTAGTCACTCCGGGAGCGGACTCATCTGCCCACGGCAGAAGCTTGAGGAGTTGACAGTCCAATAAAACAAAAGACTGTCCTTATTCTCTGTAGGTTTCCTTACTGTGAGGCGCTGTCACGCTGTTTCTCACTATTACTGTGATTCTTGCTCTACTCTTTGCCATAGGATCGGCCGAGGCTGCCTGGGCACCTGGAAATGTGGCGAGAGGTTTCTGTGAACACTCACCTGCCCTTTGTGGATTGGATACTTTGTTGGTACCAACATGGGACACAATGGCCGTAAGAGACTAGAAAATTAGATTCCCGCCAACCTTATAGTAAAATAAAATACCCCAGTCCTACTACCAGGGTTTGGCTTCTCAAAAGCTCAATTATTGGGAAAAACTATCTTGCCTCATGGGAAAAAGTTCACCGTCGTCTCTGTTAAAATCTTAACATGCCTAGGCCGAAGATTTTATAACTCGACTTCCCAGAAAACCCAGTGGTAGGGGACCCCGGATCACCTTGAGCCAGATCCCACCCCTTGTCTAACCTCTCTCATCTCCGAGAAGCCTGCACAATGTAATCACAGCCATGAAATGGTAAGTCCCAGGCGGACTCTACTAGATAGGTAGAAGGACAGCCGATATTGTCCTTCCCTCAGTCTGGTCAGGGTCACGTGCGCTGGAAACTATTCCTCCATCTTTCTTCCTGCTCCCGCTTGCCAGAGGGAAACATTTAGGAATTCAAGTGTATAGGCACAGGGAGACTCAAAAAAAGCAGCGTGCCTTACAAATTAACAAGTAAAAGGATAATAAATGGCCTCCCAATATTATGGCCCTGCCACCTAGACAGAGAATGGATATCAGGGCTACTATACTGCCACTTACATGTTAAACCGCATAAGTAGACTACAAGCAGTGGTAAAAATTATAACCAATGAAACTGCCAGAGCTCTTAACTTACTAGCCAAGCAACAAACCAAAATGAACAATGCCATCTATGAAAATTGCTTGGCCTTAGATTACATGCTTGCTTCTGAGGGGGGTGTTTGTGGAAAATTTAACCTGAACAACTGCTGCCCACCGATAGATGATGAGGAAAAAGTCACAGAGGAGTCACAGATCATGCACAAAAATTGCTCATGTCCCAGTCCAGACCTGAAACAGGTGGAACACTGGAGGGTTAATTGGAGGATGGTTTTCAACTCTTGGGGGATTCAAAACCCGCATGAGAATTATCCTCCTAATTTTAGGAGGGTGCTTAATCTTACCCTCCTTAGCTCCCCTGTTGTATGGTCTGCCTCCAGTCTCACTGAGGTCATAATTGAAAAAAAGAGACAGCCACTCATGTAATGATGTTAGAAAAATATAAACTTCTAAACCAAGATGATGCTCTTTGCCCCTAAATAGAGGGGTCCGAGCATCCAAGAGGGGGGATGTAGTAGGGTCCCCTCCCTGAGGAAAGAAAACAAAAGAACATCTCAAGGCAACCTTGCTACTCACATATGTGACAACATCCTCACGACCTCGTAACATGAGACCACTTAAGCAGACTGCATGTTTGTGTGCTACCAAATATGGGAGACGAAGAAATAAAAACTATATAAAAAACCACGCCACGTGGTGTTCAGGGCTCAGTTCTTTGGGTACGAACCCAACTGAGCGGTGCCTGCAGGAATAAAGTTACTTCCTGGAAAGAAAAGCCTCCGTGTCACGATTCTGTGCGAGAATCTTGCTACACTAACCTTGCAAAACGGTGCCTGAAGTCTCCACATGTCGTCCTGCTGTCCTGCCTTGTTTGCCACCCCCAGGCCCCGGAGCAGGGCACCCGAGCGGTCTTCTTCCTCCCTTGTATCCGGGCTGTGGCCTGCTGCCAGGCACGGGTGGCCACCAATATGCCCACAGCAGAGGCCGGCCTGCCGTGCGGTTGTGGCGTATGTCCCTGTCACGGTGGCCCAGTGCAGCTCCCCCCACCAAGGCATCAGCCCGGCCGGTGCTGTAGGAGTGTCCCCATCCCCACGCAGGGGTCTCCAAGCACCTGACCGACGTTCACACCTCCCCACGCAGAGGTCGCTGGCCGACCCGAGGCTTCCCCAAGGACGCCTCCACCTCCAGACCTATTTCTCTGGTCTCCTGGCTGGCTGGCCCCTTGGGAGCTCCCTCCAGAGTTTCTGAGTGAACGCAGACACTGGCCCCTTGAAGGGAGGACAAGGAGAGACCGGGAAGAGACAGGCCACTCAGGTGGGTCACAGCAGGTTTAATAAGCAAGGGATTACATACCAGCTGCTCTCGGGTGGTCCTGTGGTCCGAGGACTGGATCTGCACTGCCGCTGGGAACCTGCACAGTTCCTATGGACGCCTTCAGGGATTTAACCCCTGACACCGGCCAGACGGGCCCAGCGCCCCCTTGCCCTCAGGCTGCAACCTTGCAACAGCTCCTAAGGAGGAGCGCACTTACATTTCAAGGATAAGGGAGGGGTTGAGGGGCCTCCGATGGCCCGAGGCCAGCCTCGGGTCAACGGAGGTCGAGTTCTCCAGGAACGCCTTCAACAAGGCATAATTCTGCAAAAACTAGGGACGAGGTAAGGAAGGGAAGATGTGGGGGTCAGGAGGAATCAGTGAGCACAAGATTCCCAACGGGGCAGGTGGGGTAGGGGAGCATGGCCTGGCAGTACAAGGGCCTACCTGGGTCCCTCACATGAGCCTTCAGTATCATCCGTTCATCAAAATCCCTCTATACGACAGAGGACCGTCTTATGAAAACGATTAGAATGAGGAAGGGGCTGGTCACATTAAAAGTGGGCAGAACGAGAACTGAGGGTCACTGAAATCCGTGGCCAGAGACCCCATGTGCCCTGTTCAACCATGGTCACAAGGAACCGAGGAAACAGGAATCCTGGGAAAGCATGGAAGTCGGCTTGCTACTACTCCCCTCACCCCACAATTCATAGGCTTGTTTATCTGTGCTTGTCTTTTGAAGGCGCTGCGTGTGAACCCCTCTTTCTGAGATCTCTCATCCCCTGGACATTCCCTTTGTGACACAATGTAACTTATCTGTGCTTGTCTTTTGAAGGCGCTGCGTGTGAACCCGTCTTTCTGAGATCTCTCATCCCCTGGACACTCCCTTTGTGACACAATGTAACTGCATAATTGTTAGTCCATTTCACTTAAACGCACAGCTGCAATGGCAATTGAACCCGATGGTGAAGGTCATTGAAGATCCGGGCCTGCGCTAACGTGACCACGTGAGGCTTGAGCAGCACTGGAGCCCTGTGAGTCCTCACAGCTGAGTCCGCCCACGCCAGGGGCCGCCCCCTCTAGTTTCCCAAGGTTCCCGCCTGGCATCCTCCATGGCGTCCGCCCACAGGAGTGAGAAAGGAGCCCCCTTCCTCCTCTTGGGCTGCTCTGCAGTCTCTGACTTGTCAGAGCAGAGTAGGGGCCCCTGGGGGAACGCAGTAAACAGAATTTCTTCACACTAAGCACGAACTGTAATAAGAACACTGCCTTGTTATGAGAGGACTCCAGGCTTTTGTAATCCTGAACGTGAAAAGTGGCTGTTGCCAAGTGGTACAATTTGGGGGTTTCCACATGTACCTTGTGGTTTCTTTCTGACTTGCCACTGTGAACACTGCTTTGAAAAGGATGCTTTCAAGCACAGGAGCACAAAAGGTGTCCCCCCCCCCCACCCCCCCCACCCCCGTTTTGGCTAACATGAGACAAGAAGCCAAAAGCTAAGCGGAGATTAGCATCACGAGAGGCCAAATCCTATGTTAATAATATGACCAAGGGCCTGGCCTCTTCCCCAGGTTCTCCTCTGCTTTCTGGAAACCACTTTCACCCCAGTTCCGGCTCCTCCTCATGATCGCAAGGTGGCTGCCAGGGCTCCGCAGTTACATGCTACTTACGTCCCATGTCCTGGGAGAATGCGGTGGCTACTTGCCTGGCTTCCCCGGAGGGGTCCTAAGCATTACGTGATGGAATCCTTTCATGCACATGCCCACCTGCACAGGTTAGTTTGCTTGATGTGGCCTCAATCAGAATGTGCCAATTTGCTCAGCTCGGACCCCAAAGAGTAAATGTATAGATGGAAAGACCCATGAGACTTGATCATGGCCTCACATAGAGGCCTGTATTCAATAATCAGAATATCATTTCTCTCAAGCCAGCAAAACTGGCAACGGTGTCGACAAAACCCAAATCCTTAATTTCACGCAGACTATGTTCTCTAAATAAAATGAAATTAAAGTACTACTTCTTAGCAACAACAATAAAAGCCACTCCAAAATTTTATAACATGTTTCTAAATAAATACTTTCTATCGAACTCTAGGAAACATCTCAGGACAAAATCTCTGGGACACACTTCGTGAAGAATACAGGGGAAAACTTATACCATAAATGCTTCTATAAGAAACAAAAATATGACTGAAAATTATTGCGGTCTGTGCATGTAGGAAGTTGCAAAAAGACTACAATAAATACGGGAGAGAAGAACAAGAGCTATGCTGTGCTCTGAATGCTCGTGTCCCCCCACAACTCATGAGTTGAAATCCAAACCCCCAAAGATCATGGTATAAGGCCGTATTAGCGGCCTCTGGCAGGAGGTCCCTCAGTCACGACTGTGGCGCCATCCAGAATGGGATAGTGCTTCAAAAGAGGCTCCAGAGAGAGCCCGAGCCCTCCCACCCCTGAGGACCCAGAGCGAGAACACCTGGCTACCAAGCAGGCAACAGACCTTCGCGAGAGTGCCCTCGTGCCGTCACCTTGACCCTGGACGTCCCGGCGGCCTTCGCAGCCACGGAAATACATTTCTGGCGTTGTCAGCTCCCCAGGTTGTGGCACGTTCCCGTGGCAGTCTGAACAGACGAAGACAGCTACTCAAAGTAGAGAGGAAGTTAATGAATAAAAAAAAAAATGACAAAAAAACCACAGAAGCAGAAGTTCGTCATTGACACTAATGACAACACATACCATCCTGGGCATGATTATCAAGGACAATTTTTTTTCACAGATAAGCAACACTAGCATGTAGAAGGAGACAGAGCCCTGGATCCAGAAGAGAGTTCTGTGACAGACAGGGAACACCCACAATAACTGTATATCAAAGTTGAAAACTGAGATGAAATAGACGCTTTTATAGAACGACGAAACATACCAAAACTTGCCACGAAGAAACAGAAAATCTGAACGCTGTTGTATGTGGTAAAACTTTTAGTACCTAATGAAGAACCTTCCTATGCGAAGGCTTTCCTGAAGAATCCTTCAGATATTCAGGAGGGAAATAATCATACCAGTCTTACAAACCCTTTCAGAAAAGACAAGAAAAGTCGTGTGTTCCCAACTCATTTTATGAAGCCAATATAAACATCTTACTAACATCTAACAAAAATGTTGTAAGAAAGGAAAATGAAAGGCCCAGAGGTCTCACCTTGGACGTAGACACAATAACTAAATAAATGGTTAGCATGTGAAAATAAAAAGTACATTTAAAAAAACTGTCAAATGGTGGTTGGGTATATTGCTAGAAGGCAAGATTGGTTTCACGATGGGAAGTCAAACATTTTGGTACACTATGTTACACCAAAACAGGGAAAAGTCATAGGACCTTTGTAATAAACTGGTTAACGTTGGGTACCCATTCATGGTAAAATCTATCAGCAAGTTAGGATGAAAAGCAACCTCTTTAACCTAAGAAAGGGTATCTGCCAAAAAAATATAATCAAGGGCTACATTTAGTGGTGAAATATCCAACCCTATCTTCATGAGTTTTTTCTTAATGTTTATTTTTTAAATTTTTTAAAAATAATTTATTGACAACTGGTTTCCATATAACACCCAGTGCTCATCCCAACAAGTACCCTCCTCTGTCCCGTCACCTCTTCATGAGTTTTAAATAAGACTAGGGTGTCGACTGTGTCTCCACAACCATATTGGAGGAAGTGAAAACGACAGAAAATATAGAAAGTATAAATTTTGGAAAGGAAGAAGTGACATCGCCACTGTTCACAGTTGACAATGTTTTGTACATAGGATATACAAAAGGATTAAAATACTTAGAATTGATAAGTGAACAACAGCCGAGTTACTAGATGCAGAAGCAAGAATCAAAAACCACATGTATTTCTCTGTAATAACAAATCACTTATAAAAAAAATTTTAAAAATTAATTCCAAACAGCGACAAGACTATCAAAACCCAGGGAGTAAACCTAACAACGGATGTGCCAAACACTACACGTAACACATAAAACTTCACTGATAGATGCTTCCGGCCTCAGCAAATGGAGAGAAATACATTCTTGTGGATTGCAAGATTTGTTCTCAGGTCATTATTGTCATTTCTGCCTGGATACCAACTGCAATTATATTTATAATGTAAATATTTTTTCATTTAAAATTTGAAAAAAAATCCATCTTGTTCTTTTTGGGGGTAATTTGCAAGCTGAGAGTAAACAGTAGAAGAGCTAAGACTATCGGTCAGAAAAAAAAACAAAGTTGGAAGGCATACGACGCCAGCTAGCCGACTCACTGGAAAGGAGGAGCAATGACAGCCATGTGGGATTGGAGAAAGGGTGGGCAGATACACCGGTGCCGGACAAATGAGTCTAGATCAATCTGGAAATAACGGCTGCTAGATGGCTGAACCTGGGGCCCGCAAACCTCTGTGGTCCCTTCAGTAAATCCACTTGGTCCCTAGGGGAAATACACCTCCTCCCTGACCACATTCCTGTCCACTCAACATAGATTTCGGATGAATAGGAGATCTGGAACAAAACTTAGGATATGACCCTCATGGCTTTAGAGTACGACAGGTTTTGAAAAAAGAAAAGCACTGACCGTAAAGAATAGATTGTTCAATTACACTTCATCGAACTGAGAATATCTGTTCATCAAAGAGACACTATTCAGAGAGTGACAAAGCAAGACAGATCTGCAGAAGATACTCAGAATTATATATCTAAATATATACAGAAATACAAATATATGTAGGACTACAAATCAGTTTAACAAAACACAAATATCTCAATAAAATGTGGGTAAAAGACCTGGAAAGGCATTTCATAAAAACATACACGAATGGCCAATAAACCTCATGAATCAGCACAAAATGCACATTTAGACATAATGAGAGGTCCCTGCACACCCAGCAGGGTGGCTGAGATTAAAGACCGCCCATGCAGCACGTGTTTGTGAGTATATAATGCAACCGACATTCAGACACCACAGACCCAGATCCCCACCTCGATGCTCAAAGTGATAGTTAAAAAGTTAGACAGAACTCCCCCAGGACTGAGATCCAGAAATCAAGGAAAATTACTGCACCCCAGGCTAAAACAGAGCATCCAAGTAAGAACAACTCCCCCCAAAGTGCACTGGTGCAGACAACTAAGACCTCACCCCAAAGGCTGAGACAGAGCACAGCAAGGACAATCTACCTCTAAGGCAGAGACAGAGCCCCAAACTGCTCCCCAGCCACGGCAGAGACAGTAGCCAAGGAACAGTCCCCCCACTACCGAAGGGAGATGAAGTGCCCAAGGACAGGTCCTCCATAGGGCTGAGCAGGACACTCAAGGCAGAATCCCCCTTCTGTGCAGAGAGGGACCTTTCAAACAACCTCTCAGCTCCCCAGATCTCCGAGGGGGCACCAAGAAAGAGCCCAAGCCCCAGTGCTGAGAAAGGACCCAATGTCAAGTTCTCTCCCCACGGCTCAGACAGAGCCCCCGAGGGAGAGTTTCTCTCAAGTCTTAGAACACCCAAAGAACAGCACCTATCAAAGTCTCCCCAGGATGAAGCATCCCCACAGGGACCAGCCCACCACCAGAAAAGCCCACCCCATCATGGCTATGACAGAGCACCGTAGGAAAAGTGCCCCTTCCGGCTGAGCACCAAGGAGAGTCTCTCACAGGCTGAGATAGAAACCCTCAGAGACAGGAATCTAGGGGCTGAGACAATGCCCCGGAGGAAACATTCCCCTCACACAGCTTGGACGGATGCCAGGAAACACCCGCACCCCGCTTACGACTGAGATAAGGACCCAGAGAGGAGTCCCCTCACCAGACTGAGTCAATTCCACGAGGAAAGTCCCTCACCGAACTCTGTCTCTCTGACAACCAAGGACAGCACCGTCTCCAAAATGGCGGACACAAGCTGCCCAGGGAAACGCTTCCCCCGTGCGAGATTAGAACCCAAGGAAATATTTCCACAGAGTTGAGGTAGATCACCCAGGAAGATACCACACCTAATGGCTAGAAACCTCCATAGCTCAGAGAGAGCACCCAGGGAAAAGAATCCACACTCCAAGTGGTAAAATACTGACCTCGTTCCGGGAGCCTGGCAGCAACTCACAAAATGGCAGTAAAGACCTGATACCACTGAGGTGGAACTCTCTAGAAATGTGCCCTCTGAGAGGCTGGAAACACGCCCCCTAAGGGTTCTGGGAGTGGTGTGCACACCACACATGTGGCCAAAGGACTGACACGTTATTACTTTCCCAGGGAGGTGTAAGAGAAGCTGCAGACCCCATAGTGCAGATGACACGCTGCCCAGCGGCAGCCCCGCCCAGCCCTGGAGACCCCACGAGGGGTGCAGAGCCCGGTGCTGGAGACGCCCCGGGACCCCAGGAGACTGCTGGGCCCCCCACCCAGCACCAGGAAGCATGTCTTCCCCCCCCCCCCCCCCCACATCTCAGGCGCTCCCTACCGACAGAGCTCTGGCACTGACGCCATAGGAAAAACATTTAAAGGAACCATAAAAATTTTCACACGTCAGGCCAAAAGGGTGAGTTTGAAGCTGAGACAGAAAATCGAAAGTTGGCAACTTGTCCTAACAGTAAAAAAGAAGGTTATTTGATGATCATATAGATGCAGGAAACAGATGTGATCAAATATAACAAATTTTATGAGGAAATATTAGAAGCATTTGATAAAAAGGTCCCTACCCAAATCTGCTCTACCCATTCTTCCCGGGGGAAACATTAGAAGGATATATTGCACGTGACATCAAAGCAGACAAGATTGCTCACCATCGTCCCTTCTACTGAACTTGCCATACAGCGGTCCTGCCTGGCACCTTAAGATGGTGACAGGGCCGTACACAGCAAATTCTCAGCCTTTTAATTACTGACAAGCCCCGAGAATTGTGCCTTTCACGGATTCACCAGGCACGTGAAAAAAAGGACAATTGTTTGCGAATATGCTGCTGCAGAGCTGCAAACAGTTCTGTCCCGTCCATTGGGGGACAAGTTGCTGATGTTCAGGCCTACCCTGGATGTGAAGTCCTGGTTTTCAAGGCCTTCACGGAGCTGAGGAGGGCGGGGGGAATAGTGCTGTTAAAACAGTCCGAGTCTCAAGGAACCTACTGGGATCTGGCCACCTTTCTTTTTTTTTTATAACATTTTTTTTTAATTTTTTAACATTTATTTATTTTTGAGAGACATAGAGACAGAGTATGAGCAGGGGAAGGGCAGAGAGAGAGGGAGATACAGAATCCGAAACAGGCTCCAGGCTCTGAGCCGTCAGCACAGAGCCCGATGCGGGGCTCGAACTCACAGACCGCGAGATCATGACCTGAGCCGAAGTTGTCCACTTAACCAACTGAGCCACCCAGGTGCCCCTGGCCACGTTTCTTGAGTAAACGCTCTTCCAATCTTGCAAGCCTAGCGTTAATTTGCACACTTCTGAAACTGTTCATTTAGACATGATAGTCCGTGTCCTCATCGCTTGCATGCTGGAGTGGATTTTACAGCATCTTATGCCACCAACCCAGACGTGCCTTTCCGTGTAAGTTACATTAAATGAAGTCCAATTCCAGTCCATCGGACTGCAAATTATTTATAGTGTTTCTCTTTTTGTTTCGGGAGAAAACTAGTATAGGCGGTGTATGAACACTGTGAGAAACTACCTACACACCAGGCCACTCAGTGTTAGGGTCCCATTACTGAGGAAGGGAAAGGAGTGAACACGGGTAGACAGGTGGCAGTCCCTGCCCAGGCAGAAACAACACAGAACCAGGCAGCAGAGCAGGGGTCTGCAAGCAGAGCTGTCTGAAATAAAGCGGAGTGAAGAGGACTACAGAGGGTCTTACCTTAGTTGGGGAGACCCAGCACCTCTCTGAAGAGGTGACATTTTGGGAGAGAGGGAAGGGGAAACAAGGAGATGTGGGAAACAGAGTTGTGACAGAGGGAAGAGCAGGTGCAACGGCCGCGGATGGGCTCAGGCAGCCATGGGTGGGGAACCATGAGGCAGGTGTGAGGCAGCAAAGGGGTGGGGGGAAGGGCGGAGCCACCAAGTGTGCTTGGACATGTCCACGGCTCTTTTCAACTACCTCTTCCGTGATTGCATTGTTATCCTCCGGGCCGAAAGTTTGAGCAGTTTACACGCAAGTTTGTAGAGCCCATTGCTGACTGCATCAGGGACTTTTTCTACAAGCCTCAGGTACTGGTCTCTGGAAATAGGGAGACCTCATGCTGTGCTTGGAGATGAAAGGGGATCTTGACAGACACTTTTTGAAATTGAATAAAGGGTAACCTCACGAAATTGGAGTCGAGGGGCCAGTAGGGGGAGCTCACCCCTACCTCTTGTCATCAGTTGCAGACCTAATAATAGGAATGTACCTGGCAAGTCCATACTACTTCAGCTACTAAGTTACCATCCCAGCAGGAGGAAGAAAGATCTTCCTCCGCCCCCAGTAACAGCCCAGCCAATGAGAGACTGTCACGGCTCAGCCAATGAGAAGCCTCTATACTCGGAACTCTTTACAGCAGTGAGCTTGCGGGTCACAACAGGCCATCTCCTCTGGAAAAGAACCTGGCCCTGCTTTGTTCTCTCAATTTCCCTATGGTTTTTCTGGAGCTCACCTGGCCCGGATTGCAATTCTCAGCTATTCCCTATAAATGCATTTTGCTGACAAAATAACCGACGGTTTTAATTTTAGGTTAACAACTTCTTCCCCTGGTGAGACAAAGTCCTCACCCTCTTTAGTCTTTACATGTCGATTTAGTAAGGCATCCAGTTTCCCTTGTATCAAGTGCGGGCGGAGTGCTGCACAGCTCCTGAGCACACACAGTGGGGTGAGGGACACCCAGGTTTAACTCTGGCTTCAGCTTCCAAGCAGTTTTCAGACCTTGAGCAAAGACATGCTCCCAGGGGCCCGGGTTCCTCGGGCGTTAATTGGAAATCGCAGCCCCAGCCTCATAAGGTAGCTGTGGGCTTGAGGTGAGCATGATGTTCAGAAGCCATGCACAACCTGGCACGTTTTAGTTGCTCCGAAAATGCGCTCCTCAGGGTGGGGGGCTGCATGTAGGAGGACAATCGTGGCCAAACCTAGGAGAGGCTACAAGCTCTGGGGCAAGAGCAGTTCACGGACTCATTCACTGACTGTCAGTGATCTAATTTGGGGAACACAGACAGCAGAATCCCTGAGGGCCTGGGAATTGCTGAGGGACCAAGCTTTGGCCTAGGTGACAGGATACCTCTCTGTGGGAGTCCTCAGTGCTGAAGGCTGAGGCAGAGCCTGAGGCAGATGAGAGTTAGACCCTCCCTGCCCTGGGAGCTCCCATCAGGGAGTGAGAGTGAGCAGAGAATGTCCCACATCCAGTCAATGACAAATAGTGACCAATGGGACTGTGGGGCAGGGACAGCCAGAGGCTGTGGAGTTTGGGGGCAGCTTGGAGGCATGGAAAGGACTTGGCTTTAAGCCAGACCTGACTCTGAATGGTTCCTCCAGGTTGCCCCTCATTTTCTTATGACGGGGGCTCCGTACCTAAGTTTTTGTTTCCACTTCCCCTCCTGTAAACTGAAGTTCCTGACGGTATCCACCCATGATGTTTGTTGGGAGGATTAAAAATAATTCTTCAGTATATGTTAGAAACCATCTTAGCACCATCTGCTTCTCTAGTGAAATAACAGTCAACTAGACACTCTTCTCATGGATCTTCCATTCCAGGTGGAGATTGAGACACTATGTAAGCAGAACAACAGTCACATATAGTGCACTTAAAAAAAGTTGAAATCCTAGAAGAGATGTAAAACAAGGATTGTGGAGCATGTGTGATTGCAAACCACAGTCTGTGACCACTATCATTTCCTACCTTTATAAAGGACACAAAAAAGCAGTGGGACTTGGTGGCTCTGGTGGTACCTATTCCTCATTGTTGTGCTATTTCAAGCCATTTTTCAAGTAACCAAAACCTGCTATTTGTATGGGGGCCTAGCTCATGAGAAAGTCCTCTGCTCCCCCACCTATGGCCTCCAGGGGAGTTGCTTAGAACAGGTGACGAGAACAGAAGCAAATCCCCTCAGATCGAGCTTACTCGTGTTCCTTCACAGTAGGCAGGCTCACTGTATTGATTTCTTACTGCCACATAACAAACCATCACACGTGGAGCAGCTGAAAACGCCACGCATTTATTGCCTCACTATTCTGCACATCAAACAACCCAGAAGGCTCATCCACTATCTCTGCTGCATGACTCACAAGGCCAAGTGAAGGCATCAGCTAGGCTGGTGCTTACCTAGAAGCTCTGGAATCCTCCGCTTCGACTCATTCAGACCTAACTCCTGAAGAGTGGAGAATGAGGTCCCCATTTCCTTGCAGCTGCCAGCCAAGGGGTGCCTTCAACTCCTACAGCCACCCCCGTGCCTTCTCAGGAGCGCTGCTTTATCCTCATAGTGGTCACTGGGTGGTGTGTGCTTCTTGTGCTCTTAGTCTCTCTGACTTCCTCTTCCATCCCTCGGTAGGGAAAACCTTTGAAAGGACTCCCTAAGTGGGGCAGGCCCACCCACATTCTCTCTGTATCTCAGGATCAAGTGACTTGGGACCTTGATTACACCCACAAAACCCCACCAGAATAGTACTCGTAATTGTACTTGTATGTTTGATACGAGAAATGGGAATATGGGAGGGCATGACTAGAATCTTGCTGTCTTGTCTGCTCAGGCTACTAGAACCAAGTACCATAGACTGGATGGCTTCAACCACAGAAATCTGTTTCTGTTTGTCTTGGAGGCTGGGAAGTCCAAGATTAAGGTGCTGGCAGATTCAATGTCAGGTGAGGGTCTCTTTCTAGCTTGCAGATGGCTGCTGCCATAGTCTGAATGTGTGTGTCCCACCCCAATGCATACGTTGAAGTGAGGTGGACCTGTCTTGCCGGGCTCAGTGGCTGGGAGGACTGTCCTCGCTTTGTGCTTGGGTCAGGCAGGGAGTCAGAAGATGGAGGGGATGGCTACTCTGCCCCACATCAATGTCATGTACTTTGAGGTGGGGCCTTTGGCAGATCCTCATGAATAGGATCTGTGCCCTAGTAAAAGAGGTCTAGGAGTCCCCCCCCATCCCTTCAGCTGTGTGAGAACACAGTGAGAAGACAGCGGTCTGTGAGCCAGGAAGCTGGTTCTCACCACACACTGAATCTGCCTGTGTGCTGATCACGGACTTCCCAGCCTCAGGAACTGTGAGAAATACATTTCTCTTATTTTCAGGACACCCAGTCTATGGTGTTTTGTTAGAGCTGCCCTAATAGACTAAGACAGCTGCCTTCTCTCTGTGTCCTCACATGGGGGAGGGAGGGAGCAAGCTTTGTGTTTTCTTCTCCTAAGGGCACTAATCCCATCATGGCTGTTCCACTTTATGACCTCATTTAAACCTACTTACCTCCCAAAGGCCCACTTCCAAATACCAGCACACTGGGGTTAGGGCTTCAACACAAGAATGTGGAGGGGGAGACATAGAAATGTAGTTCATAGCACTTGCCTATTGCACAAGCCAAAAGTGGACAGTTGCTGCACAGTCCCACCTAGGACAGCCCTGATGGACACTGAAGGTAAGCCTCTCAAAGGGAAGATTTGAGCAGCGGTACAAATATATGGCCATGAACAGGCTGTGCTCAAGTCATGAGCTGAATGGTCAAGGACGTTGAGTGTATGGTTGGAAACTTATGACAAGGAGGTCTGAGGAGGATGTATGTGCATACACCCACCCGGATAGACATCCGGTGTGAAGAAAAATGTGTCTCATGAGGGTGATCAGCAAAGAATAAGCTTACCAGTGCAGAAGTTTAGTAATCTAATGCAAAAGTTCCATTAGGTAGATGTCAATCAGCCTCTTTTGGGAGCACCTGTATCATCCCCAGTGGGCTCAAGTGCTAAGTTGCCAACATGGCAGGGTGGAGATTATGCTAGAAGTAATTACTTCTTTTTTAGTTTTTCTCCCAATTTTTAAATTTTTCTTCTTTTAATTTTTAAATGTTTACTTATTTTTGAGACAGAGAGACAGAGTTCACACGGGAAAGGGATCAGAGAGTGGGAGACACAGAACTTCAAGCGGGCTCCAGATCCTTAGCTGTCAGCAAAAACCAGACTCAGGGCTCGAACTCACAAGCTGTGAGATCATGACCTGAGCCGCAGTCGGGTGCTTAACCGACTAAGCTACCCAGGGCCCTGAGATAATGACTTCTAGGGAGCAGTATTTGCTGTGCACCAGCATCTGACATCATTTGTTTTTCTCTCCTGTCATCAGGATTCACAGGTATTGAAATCAAACGGTGGAAATGGAAATACCCTCTTGTCAGTGTATCCCTTAACCTTCCCATGATTTTGCTTCAGGCTTTGCTGAAACAGAGGTCTTCATCCCAGAGGGAGAAAAGCTTTCACCAAGGAGCACAACAGTGATTCCATCAAGAGGGAATTATGCTGGCCATTTTAGTTCCCTCGGCACTCTCCATCAAAAGCCAAATAATGGGGTCCCATACTGGCTGGCGTAATAAAACTGGACAATGAAAGGGAATTGGGGTTCCTGCTACCCAAGGAGCTAAGGAAGAGTATGTCCAGTATGTCTCTCACATTGTGTGATTACTTTGTGAAGAATTGCAACAACCCATTTAAGGCGGGACATCTTGCTGGCCCAGATGCTTCAGCAATTAAGTTTTGAGTCATGCTACCAGGCAAAGAACCCTGACCCTGACCTGAGGTGCTATCTCAGGGGGAATGGAATGAGAAATGTGTAGTGAAAGAAAGCAGGTATAAATACCAGCTACAACCATGGGCCCTGCTACAGAAACCAGTAGTATATTATTCAGCTTGATGAGTTAATAACATCCTTCTCTTCAGCTAAGAAAATAAACAAAGAAACAGACATCAGACAGTACTTTCATAGGAAATTCTCAGGGCAAACAGCCCAGGTTTTACTGATGGAGAACCATAAAATTACAAGACTCCACTGCTTCCTATCTTAGCCTTATCTCTAGAAGGCAATTTTCTTGACCACATTTTAGGAGGCTTCAGCCACATCCCATTCCATCTTACACATAGAACATCCATCCATGCTTCTCACTGGTCTTTGCAAGAACACAATTCTCTGCTTTTCTTGCGATTGACTTTCTTGAGACGGCGGTAGGATTCTAAGTTTTCTAGTACCTTCTCAAGCTGCTGAATCAAGACTACTCTTTTAAACCTGAAAATAAAGACAAATTTCAGTAAACCGAAGATACCTAAAGCATCTAACATGTGTGAGACATAGTAGTGGATACAAAATAGAGCCTGCAATCTCCATGGGAATAGAAAATGCATCCGCTTGGGAAAATGTAGACGAGCAAAATACCAAGAGTGTCTTCAGTTGAGGGCCCCTGCCCCCCCCCCCCAGACTATAATGAGCATACACATTCCCAGGACTTGGAAGAATGGGTTAGACTAGGATAATGTCAATCTAGCTGCCTAGGGAAATAGCATGAAATATGATGAGGGCCAGGGTTTGAGGAAAACAAGCCAGGGCTTGGTTTCTCCCCAGTTCAGGATTAGGTATATCTGCTTAAAAACTTGAGGAGTTCTGAAAAAGAAATCAGAGTTCTTTTTTACAACTACCTTGCAGCTTCCTTGATGGTAAATTCAACAAATTGCTTCTTGAGTTCAAGGGGCCCTTGCACTTCGTCAAACAAAGTGAAAATCCTTTCGAAATCTGAAAATAATTTTTAAATATCAGTATTTTTAAAAACACAAAGATGGTATAGAACTCATTCTTAGTGCATTCACTGTCTCTGCAATCATTCCTCATGGGCTAGAGGGTTGCATAGTGTGTGTGGTGAATGCTTCCTAAGGAAACTGTCTTCAACACCAAACAAGCAAAACAGTTTTAAGAGGTGTGTTAGGAATTTCGAGACCAATTAAAGAGAAACCATCCCAAATTATGTAAAAACCCACTGAAGCCAAAGGATGAGTTCAAGAGGTGAGTTGGATCTATTATAAATCATTGAATGAGAGAGACTTCCCATGGTTTTATTAATAGCCATTCTTTCATGACTTACTTCGTCCAAACCTCCGAACTTCCTTCATTAATTGATGTTTTATATCATCATTAATTTTCCGTGCCATAGCAGCACTTACTGGCCCTTCATTTGGCACAGCTCCCGGTGAAGACTCGGCCGGGACTTTTGGGTCACCTACAGACACACGGCCGTTTTTGGTTCCTGCTCCAGGTGAATTACTAATACCATCTCCTGCCACATTCATAACTTCTGGTGCAGCAGCTTTTGGCAAGAAACCATCAGGTGGGGTCGGATTTTTTTTCATCTTCTTGTCATGGACTTGTGAGTGACAGTAGCACCTGAAAACCAAATTGAGAGATTGAGCTGTGAGATAGGTGTGTTTTATCACCCCCTGAGAGACATCCCTGTGCTCTGCACTTTGGAGAAAATTATTTGTTTCTTAAGCAGAAGTATGTGCAAGGGGAAATATCAGATCTCACAAATAGGTCCCCATAAAGACCATACAAGAATTCACTTTTTCTCTCTTGACACTGCGAATACATACAAGTGGAAATATTAGATCCCACAAGCAGGCCTCCATAAAGATCATACAATAAGACACTTTTTCTCTCTTGGCACTAATAATCATACAGAAATGCAGTTGGACACTACAACTAATAAACAAACATTCACGAGCCCTGACACTCTTGATTTAATGCTTCCTTGATGCCCTTTACAAGGTGAAAAGCTGAATATCTATCTCACTTGATGTCAAGATATCTGATATTGGCATTCCACCCAAAATCCCAGTCAGTATATAATCCTTCGCAGTTTTCTTTTTGGTCTCAGAATGGGATTTCCTTTTATTCCAAGTCTGACACCTTGGCTTCATATACTCAGCTTCCTCTGTGCCAGACACTTCCAAATGCTGGGAGATCTGCATCCGGACAATCCCTTCCCTTATGGAACGGACATGCTCATGAAGAGGTCAGGTGGTACATGTAACATGGGCAAAGAAAATAATATAGTGTGAATTAGTGTTGGGAAGGAAGGCATCAGGGATGTGACAGAGAACAGCAGGGGGAGCCTCCAGGACTTGTGGTCAGGCAGGGCCCTCTGAGGAGGTGACCCTTGGGCAGAACCTGGAGCAGGACACAGAGCAGCCTCTGCACGTGAGGAGGAGGACTTCCAGCATCTGTGTCAGTCAGTGCAGGGCCCCTAGGAAGGGATGAGCCAATGCCATGGAGCAAAGGACAGAAGCAGAGAGAGCAAGGAGGACACCCAGAGGATGCTGACAGGAGAGGATGGCAGGACCATGTATAGGAGAGTGTAGACAAGTGTTGGGAGCTCTGATTCTGTTCTGAGTGCTCGGGAGAGTTGATGGTGGGCTTCAGGATGGACGTGGCGTGATTGGATTTCCATGTGCACACGGTCACTCTCGCTGCAGCCCAGTGATGGTTTAGGATGGCTGAGTTGGGGAGCAGAGAAATCAGATGAGAAGCCATTGTAGAAGTTCAGGGACAGAGGGTGGCAGCACAGACTAGAATGATAGAACAAAATGTCATAAAGGAAAGGGTGATACAAAGGAAAAGGGTGATACAAAGGGTGATATTGGGTGTTAAGTTTACTGCACTTGCTGTGGGAAGGAGGTGAGAGAAGCATAGCAGGACAACAAGAGGAGTCATGAGTGAATCTAAGTGTGTTGGCCTGAACCCCTGGGGAAATAATAGTGCCAGGTGTGTGCGGGCTGTTAGGCAATTGCTCACAAGCCTCACAAATGTGGTCAATCTGCTAATTCTGGTTCAGTGTCCTCAGGTTGGTGGCTTGAACTAGGCCATGGTGGGACTAGTTACACTATGCATATCTGCAAATATAAACATTGGAGCTTTTAGACCTCCCATGGCACCCATACCTCTGGACAGCAAGATGTTGAACCTTTATAAATGTTACACCAATGGATGGTATTATTAGCCGAGATCAAGAAGGCTGAATGTAGAGCATTTTCCGAGAAGACGAAGGTCAGAAGTTCAGGAAGAAGCAGTTACATTTTACATATGCATAGGCACTGATTGGATAGGTCATGTAAGCTGTTGTATATGAGTCTGAAGTTCAGGAGCAAGTTGTAGTCTAGAAGTATAAAGGTGAGAGTTCTTGCAGTGTGAATAATATATAAAGTTCTAAGACTGTGTGGAATCACCTAAGGAGGTCGCAGGTTGAAGAGAGACGGGCCCAATACCCAGCTTTGGGCTCCTGCAGAATTGGAGATGGGAAAGAAGAGGAAACAACCAGAAACGGG
>JAINVK010001090.1:0-22675 GCA_030068075.1 Paguma larvata
TAGAAGCAAAAGCCCTACACCCATTCTGTGAAGCAACCCTGTGCCGAGTCCCTCATTGAACTAACCACTTGTTTCATTTAGGTAGCAGGGTTAGGAACTGAATGCGCAAAACTAGAAGCAAAGAGCCCTACTCTCACTCTGTGAAGCAACATTTTGGCCAGAGCCTCATAGCGCTATCATCTTGTTTCATTTAGGTAGCAGGGTTAGGAACTGAATGCGTAGATATAGCAAGCAACGTGCGATAGACTACACTCTGTGAATCAACACTGTTGAGAATGCCTCATTGAACTAAACCCTTGTGTCATTTAGGTAGCACGGTTAGGAACTGAGCGCAGAAATAGCAGCAACGTGCTATATACTTCACTCTGTGAACTAAAACTGTGGCAAGTGCCTAATTGAATTAACCGCTTGTTTCTTTTAGGTAGCACGCGTAAGAACAGACTGGGCAGAACAGGCAGCAAATTGCTATCTACTCCACTCTGTGAGGGAACACTTTGGCGAGTGCCTCACTGCACTAACCTCTTGTTTCACGTAGGTAGCACGGTAAAAACCTGAATGCGCAGAACTAGCAGAACAGAGTCACAAGGTTTACACTGTGAAACAACACAGTGGTGAGTGCCTCATTGAACTAACCTCTTGTTTCATATAGGTAGCACGTTTAAAAACTGAATGCGCAGAACAAGCAGCAAAGAGCCATACGCTTTACTCTGTGAAACAACACAGTGGCGAGTGCCTCACTGAACTAACCTCTTCTTTCTTATAGGTAGCAGGGTTAAAACCTGAATGCGCAGAACGAGCAGCAAAGAGCCAGACGCTTTACTCTGTGAAACAACACTGTGGCGAGTGCCTAACTGAACTAACCTCTTGTTTCACTTAGATAGCACGGTTAAAAACTGAATGGGCAGAACTAGCAGCAAAGAGCCAGACGCTTTACTCTGTGAAACAACACTGTGGCGAGTGCTTCACTGAACTAACCTCTTGTTTCACTTAGGTAGCACGGTTAAAAACTGAATGCGCAGAACTAGCAGCAAAGAGCCAGACGCTTTACTCTGTGAAACAACACAGTGGCGAGTGCCTCACTGAACTAACCTCTTCTTACTTTTAGGTAGCCGGGTTAAAACCTGAATGCGCAGAACGGGCAGCATGGTGCTATACCCTCCACTCTGTGAACCAACACTGTGGCGAGTGCCTCACTGAACTAACCTCTTGTTTCTTTAGTTAGCACGGTTAAGAACTGAATGTGCAGAGCAGGCAGCAAATTGCTACATACTCCACTCTCAGAAGGAACACTTTGGCGAGTGCCTCACTGAACAAACCTCTTGCTTCACCTAGGTAGCACGGTTAAAAAATGAAAGCGCAGAACTAGCAGCAAAGAGCCATACGCTTTACTCTGAAAACAACACAGTTGCCAGTGCCTCATTGAACTAACCTCTTGTTTCATTTAGGTAGCAGGGTTAGGAACTGAATGCGCAAAACTAGAAGCAAAGAGCCCTACTCTCCACTCGAGACGCAATACTTTGGCGAGTGCCTCATTGAGCTATCATCGTGTTTCATATACGTAGCAGGGTTAGGAACTGAATGCATAGAAATAGCAGCAACGTGCGATAGACTCCACTCTGTGAACCAACACTGTGGCAAATGCCTCATTGAACTAACCTCTTGTTTCATTGAGGTAGCAATGTTAGGAACTGAATGCGAAGAACGGGCAGCAAGGTGCTATACACTTCACTCTCTGAACCAACACTGTGGCGAGGGCCTCACTGAACTAAACTCTTGATTCACGTAGGTAGCACGGTAAAAACCTGAATGCGCAGAACTAGCAGAACAGAGTCACAAGGTTTACACTTTGAAACAACACAGTGGTGAGTGCCTCATTGATCTAAACTCTTGTTTCATTTAGGTAGCAATGTTAAGAACTGAATGCGCAGAACAGGCAGCAAGGTGCTATACACTCCACTCTGGGAACCAACACTGTGGCGAGGGCCTCATTGAACTAACCTCTTGTTTCATTTAGGTAGCAGGGCTAGGAACTGAATGCGCAAAACTAGAAGCAAAGAGCCCTACTCTCCACTCGGTGAAGCAATCTTTGGGCGAGTGCCTCATTGAGCTATCATCTTGTTTCATATAGGTAGCAGGGTTAGGAACTGAATGCATAGAAATAGCAGCAAACGTGGCGATAGACTCCACTCTGTGAACCAACACTGTGGCGAGTGCCTCACTGAACTAACCTCTTGTTTCTTTTAGTTAGCACGGTTAAGAACTGAATGTGCAGAGCAGCCAGCAAACTGCTACATACTCCACTCTGTGAAGGAACACTTTGACGAGTTCCTCACTGAACAAACCGCTTGTTTCACCTAGGTAGCACGGGTAAAAAATGAAAGCGCAGAACTAGCAGCAAAGAACCATACGCTTTACTCTGTGAAACAACACAGTTGCCAGTGCCTCATTGAACTAACCTCTTGTGTCATTTAGGTAGCAATGTTAAGAACTGAATTCGCAGAACAGGCAGCAAGGTGCTATACACTCCACTCTGTGAACCAACACTGTGGCGAGTGCCTCATTGAACTAACCTCTTGTTTCACTTAGGTAGCACGGTTAAAAACTGAAAGCCCAGAACTAGCAGCAAAGAGCCATACGCTTTGCTCTGTGAAACAACACAGTGGCGAGTGCCTCATTGAACTAACCTCTTGTTTCTTTCAGTTAGCACGGTTAAGAACGAATGTGCAGAACAGGCAGCAAATTGCTACATACTCCACTCTGTGAAGGAACACTTTGGCGAGTGCCTCACTGAACATACCTCTTGCTTCACCTAGGTAGCACGGTTAAAAAATGAAAGCGCAGAACTAGCAGCAAAGAGCCACACGCTTTGCTCTGTGAAACAACACAGTTGCCAGTGCCTCATTGATCTAAACTCTTGTTTCATTTAGGTAGCAATGTTAAGAACTGAATGCGCAGAACAGGCAGCAAGGTGCTATACACTCCACTCTGGGAACCAACACTGTGGCGAGGGCCTCATTGAACTAACCTCTTGTTTCATTTAGGTAGCAGGGCTAGGAACTGAATGCGCAAAACTAGAAGCAAAGAGCCCTACTCTCCACTCGGTGAAGCAATACTTTGGCGAGTGCCTCATTGAGCTATCATCTTGTTTCATATAGGTAGCAGGGTTAGGAACTGAATGCTTAGAAATAGCAGCAACGTGCGATAGACTCCACTCTGTGAACCAACACTGTGGTAAATGCCTCATGGAACTAACCTCTTGTTTCATTTAGGTAGCAATGTTAGGAACTGAATGCGAAGAACGGGCAGCAAGGTGCTATACACTCCACTCTCTGAACCAACACTGTGGCGAGTGCCTCACTGAACTAAACTCTTGTTTCACGTAGGTAGCACGGTAAAAACCTGAATGCACAGAACTAGCAGCAAAGAGCCGTATGCTTTGCTCTGTGAAACAACAGAGTGGGGAGTGCCTCATTGAACTAAACTCTTGATTCTTTTAGGTAGCACGTTTAAGAAGTGAATGCGCAGAACAGGCAGCAAATTGATACATACTCCACTCTGTGAGGGAACACTTTGGCGAGTGCCTCAATGCACTAACCTCTTGTTTCACTTAGGTAGCAAGGTTAAAAACTGAAATCGCAGAACTAGCAGCAAAGAGCCAAACGCTTTACTCTGTGAAACAACACAGTGGCGAGTGCCTAACTGAACTAACCTCTTGTTTCACTTAGGTAGCACGTTAAAAACTGAATGCGCAGAACTAGCAGCAAAGAGCCATACGCTTTGCTCTGTGAAACAACACATGGCGAGTGCCTCACTGAACTAACCTCCTGTTTCACTTAGGTAGCACGGTAAAAACCTGAATGCGCAGAACTAGCAGAAAAGATTCACACGCTTCACTCTGTGTAACAACACAGTGGTGAGTGCCTCATTGAACAAACCTCTTGTTTCATTTAGATAGCACTGTTAAAAACTGTATGCCCAGTACAAGCAGCAAAGAGCCATACGCTCTGCTCTGTGAAACAACACAGTGGCGAGTGCCTCACTGAACTAACCTCTTCTTACTTTTAGGTAGCAGGGTTAAAACCTGAATGCGCAGAACGGGCAGCATGGTGCTATACCCTCCACTCTGTGAACCAACACTGTGGCGAGTGCCTCACTGAACTAACCTCTTGTTTCTTTTAGTTAGCACGGTTAAGAACTGAATGTGCAGAGCAGGCAGCAAATTGCTACATACTCCACTCTGTGAAGGAACACTTTGGCGAGCGCCTCACTGAACAAACCTCTTGTTTCAACTAGGTAGCAGGGTTAAAAAATGAAAGCGCAGAACTAGCAGCAAAGAGCCATAAGCTTTACTCTGTGAAACAACACAGTTGCCAGTGCCTCATTGAACTAACCTCTTGTTTCATTTAGGTAGCAATGTTAAGAACTGAATTCGCAGAACAGGCAGCAAGGTGCTATAAACTCCACTCTGTGAACCCACACTGTGGCGAGTGCCTCATTGAACTAACCTCTTGTTTCACTTAGGTAGCACGGTTAAAAACTGAATGCGCAGAACTAGCAGCAAAGTGCCATATGCTTTGCTCTGTGAAACAACACAGTGGCGAGTGCCTCATTGAACTAACCTCTTGTTTCATTTAGGTAGCAATGTTAAGAACTGAATGCGCAGAACAGGCAGCAAGGTGCTATACACTCCACTCTGTGAACCAACACTGTGGCGAGTGCCTCATTGAACTAACCTCTTGTTTCATTTAGGTAGCAGGGCTAGGAACTGAATGCGCAAAACTAGAACCAAAGAGCCCTACTCTCCACTCGGTGAAGCAATACTTTGGCGAGTGCCTCATTGAGCTATCATCTTGTTTCATATAGGTAGCAGGGTTAGGAACTGAATGCATAGAAATAGCAGCAACGTGCGATAGACTCCACTCTGTGAACCAACACTGTGGCGAGTGCCTCACTGAACTAACCTCTTGTTTCTTTTAGTTAGCACGGTTAAGAACTGAATGTGCAGAGCAGCCAGCAAACTGCTACATACTCCACTCTGTGAAGGAACACTTTGACGAGTTCCTCACTGAACAAACCGCTTGTTTCACCTAGGTAGCACGGTAAAAAATGAAAGCGCAGAACTAGCAGCAAAGAGCCATACGCTTTACTCTGTGAAACAACACAGTTGCCAGTGCCTCATTGAACTAACCTCTTGTTTCATTTAGGTAGCAATGTTAAGAACTGAATGCGCAGAACAGGCAGCAAGGTGCTATACACTCCACTCTGTGAACTCACACTGTGGCGAGTGCCTCATTGACCTAACCTCTTGTTTCACTTAGGTAGCACGGTTAAAAAACTGAAAGCGCAGAACTAGCAGCAAAGAGCCATACGCTTTGCTCTGTGAAACAACACAGTGGCGAGTGCCTCATTGAACTAACCTCTTGTTTCTTTCAGTTAGCACGGTTAAGAACGAATGTGCAGAACAGGCAGCAAATTGCTACATACTCCACTCTGTGAAGGAACACTTTGGCGAGTGCCTCACTGAACATACCTCTTGCTTCACCTAGGTAGCACGGTTAAAAAATGAAAGCGCAGAACTAGCAGCAAAGAGCCACACGCTTTGCTCTGTGAAACAACACAGTTGCCAGTGCCTCATTGATCTAAACTCTTGTTTCATTTAGGTAGCAATGTTAAGAACTGAATGCGCAGAACAGGCAGCAAGGTGCTATACACTCCACTCTGGGAACCAACACTGTGGCGAGGGCCTCATTGAACTAACCTCTTGTTTCATTTAGGTAGCAGGGCTAGGAACTGAATGCGCAAAACTAGAAGCAAAGAGCCCTACTCTCCACTCGGTGAAGCAATACTTTGGCGAGTGCCTCATTGAGCTATCATCTTGTTTCATATAGGTAGCAGGGTTAGGAACTGAATGCTTAGAAATAGCAGCAACGTGCGATAGACTCCACTCTGTGAACCAACACTGTGGTAAATGCCTCATGGAACTAACCTCTTGTTTCATTTAGGTAGCAATGTTAGGAACTGAATGCGAAGAACGGGCAGCAAGGTGCTATACACTCCACTCTCTGAACCAACACTGTGGCGAGTGCCTCACTGAACTAAACTCTTGTTTCACGTAGGTAGCACGGTAAAAACCTGAATGCACAGAACTAGCAGCAAAGAGCCGTATGCTTTGCTCTGTGAAACAACAGAGTGGGGAGTGCCTCATTGAACTAAACTCTTGATTCTTTTAGGTAGCACGTTTAAGAAGTGAATGCGCAGAACAGGCAGCAAATTGATACATACTCCACTCTGTGAGGGAACACTTTGGCGAGTGCCTCAATGCACTAACCTCTTGTTTCACTTAGGTAGCAAGGTTAAAAACTGAAATCGCAGAACTAGCAGCAAAGAGCCAAACGCTATACTCTGTGAAACAACACAGTGGCGAGTGCCTAACTGAACTAACCTCTTGTTTCACTTAGGTAGCACGGTTAAAAACTGAATGCGCAGAACTAGCAGCAAAGAGCCATACGCTTTGCTCTGTGAAACAACACATGGCGAGTGCCTCACTGAACTAACCTCCTGTTTCACTTAGGTAGCACGGTAAAAACCTGAATGCGCAGAACTAGCAGAAAAGATTCACACGCTTCACTCTGTGTAACAACACAGTGGTGAGTGCCTCATTGAACAAACCTCTTGTTTCATTTAGATAGCACTGTTAAAAACTGTATGCGCAGTACAAGCAGCAAAGAGCCATACGCTCTGCTCTGTGAAACAACACAGTGGCGAGTGCCTCACTGAACTAACCTCTTCTTACTTTTAGGTAGCAGGGTTAAAACCTGAATGCGCAGAACGGGCAGCATGGTGCTATACCCTCCACTCTGTGAACCAACACTGTGGCGAGTGCCTCACTGAACTAACCTCTTGTTTCTTTTAGTTAGCACGGTTAAGAACTGAATGTGCAGAGCAGGCAGCAAATTGCTACATACTCCACTCTGTGAAGGAACACTTTGGCGAGCGCCTCACTGAACAAACCTCTTGTTTCAACTAGGTAGCAGGGTTAAAAAATGAAAGCGCAGAACTAGCAGCAAAGAGCCATAAGCTTTACTCTGTGAAACAACACAGTTGCCAGTGCCTCATTGAACTAACCTCTTGTTTCATTTAGGTAGCAATGTTAAGAACTGAATTCGCAGAACAGGCAGCAAGGTGCTATAAACTCCACTCTGTGAACCCACACTGTGGCGAGTGCCTCATTGAACTAACCTCTTGTTTCACTTAGGTAGCACGGTTAAAAACTGAATGCGCAGAACTAGCAGCAAAGTGCCATATGCTTTGCTCTGTGAAACAACACAGTGGCGAGTGCCTCATTGAACTAACCTCTTGTTTCATTTAGGTAGCAATGTTAAGAACTGAATGCGCAGAACAGGCAGCAAGGTGCTATACACTCCACTCTGTGAACCAACACTGTGGCGAGTGCCTCATTGAACTAACCTCTTGTTTCATTTAGGTAGCAGGGCTAGGAACTGAATGCGCAAAACTAGAACCAAAGAGCCCTACTCTCCACTCGGTGAAGCAATACTTTGGCGAGTGCCTCATTGAGCTATCATCTTGTTTCATATAGGTAGCAGGGTTAGGAACTGAATGCATAGAAATAGCAGCAACGTGCGATAGACTCCACTCTGTGAACCAACACTGTGGCGAGTGCCTCACTGAACTAACCTCTTGTTTCTTTTAGTTAGCACGGTTAAGAACTGAATGTGCAGAGCAGCCAGCAAACTGCTACATACTCCACTCTGTGAAGGAACACTTTGACGAGTTCCTCACTGAACAAACCGCTTGTTTCACCTAGGTAGCACGGGTAAAAAATGAAAGCGCAGAACTAGCAGCAAAGAACCATACGCTTTACTCTGTGAAACAACACAGTTGCCAGTGCCTCATTGAACTAACCTCTTGTGTCATTTAGGTAGCAATGTTAAGAACTGAATTCGCAGAACAGGCAGCAAGGTGCTATACACTCCACTCTGTGAACCAACACTGTGGCGAGTGCCTCATTGACCTAACCTCTTGTTTCACTTAGGTAGCACGGTTAAAAACTGAATGCGCAGAACTAGCAGCAAAGAGCCATACGCTTTGCTCTGTGAAACAACACAGTGGCGAGTGCCTCACTGAACTAACCTTTTCTTTCTTTTAGGTAGCAGTGTTAAAACCTGAATGCGCAGAACTAGCAGCAAAAAGCCATACGCTTTACCCTGTGAAACAACACAGTGGCGAGTACCTCATTGACCTAACCTCTTGTTTCACTTAGGTAGCACGGTTAAAAACTGAATGCGCAGAACAAGCAGCAAAGAGCCATATGCTTTCCTTTGTGAAACAACACTGTGGCGAGCGCCTCACTGCACTAACCTCTTGTTTCACCTAGGTAGCACGGTTAAAAACTGAAATCGCAGAACTAGCAGCAAAGAGCCATACGCTTTACTCTGTGAAACAACACAGTGGCGAGTGCCTCACTGAACTAACCACTTGTTTCACTTACGTAGCAAGGTAAAAAACTGAATGCGCAGAACTAGCAGCAAAGAGCCATACGCTTTGCTCTGTGAAACAACACAGTGGCGAGTGCCTCACTGAACTAACCTCTTCTTTCTTTTAGGTAGCAGTGTTAAAACCTGAATGCGCAGAACTAGCAGCAAAAAGCCATACGCTTTACCCTGTGAAACAACACAGTGGCGAGTGCCTCACTGAACTAACCTCTTGTTTCACTTAGGTAGCACGGTTAAAAACTGAATGCGCAGAACTAGCAGCAAAGAGCCAGACGCTTTACTCTGGGAAACAACACACTGGCGTGTGCCTCACTGAACTAACCTCTTGTTTCACTTAGATAGCACGGTTAAAAACTGAATGGGCAGAACTAGCCGCAAAGAGTCGTACGCTTTATTCTGTGAAACAACACAGTGGCGAGTGCCTCATTGAACTAACCTCTTGTTTCTTTCAGTTAGCACGGTTAAGAACGAATGTGCAGAACAGGCAGCAAATTGCTACATACTCCACTCTGTGAAGGAACACTTTGGCGAGTGCCTCACTGAACATACCTCTTGCTTCACCTAGGTAGCACGGTTAAAAAATGCAAGCGCAGAACTAGCAGCAAAGAGCCACACCCTTTGCTCTGTGAACCAACACTGTGGCGACGGCCTCATTGAACTAACCTCTTGTTTCATTTAGGTAGCAGGGCTAGGAACTGAAATGCGCAAAACTAGAGCAAAGAGCCCTACTCTCCACTCGGTGAAGCAATACTTTGGCGAGTGCCTCATTGAGCTATCATCTTGTTTCATATAGGTAGCAGGGTTAGGAACTGAATGCTTAGAAATAGCAGCAACGTGCGATAGAATCCACTCTGTGAACCAACACTGTGGCAAATGCCTCACGGAACTAACCTCTTGTTTCATTTAGGTAGCAATGTTAGGAACTGAATGCGAAGAACGGGCAGCAAGGTGCTATACACTCCACTCTCTGAACCAACACTGTGTCGAGGGCCTCACTGAACTAAACTCTTGTTTCACGTAGGTAGCACGGTTAAAAACCTGAATGCGCAGAACTAGCAGAACAGAGTCACAAGGTTTACACTGTGAAACAACACAGTGGTGAGTGCCTCATTGAACTAACTTCTTGTCTCATTTAGGTAGCACGGTTAAAAACTGAATGCGCAGAACAAGCAGCAAAGAGCCATACGCTTTACTCTGTGAAACAACACAGTGGCGAGTGCCTCACTGAACTAACCTCTTCTTTCTTATAGGTAGCAGAGTTAAAAACCTGAATGCGCAGAACTAGCAGCAAAGAGCCATACGCTTTACTCTGTGAAACAACACAGTGCCAGTGCCTCATTGAACTAACCTCTTGTTTCATATAGGTAGCAGAGTTAGGAACTGAATGCATAGAAATAGCAGCAAACGCGATAGACTCCACTCTGTGAACCAACACTTGCGAGTGCCTCACTGAACTAACCTCTTGTTTCTTTTAGTTAGCCACGTAAGAACTGAATGCAGAGCAGCAGCAAACTGCTACATACTCCACTGTGAACAACATTGGCGAGTGCCTTCACTGATATCTTGTTTCACTGTCTGCACGACTTCTCTTGTGAAGGACAACCTTTGGCGAGTGCCTCACTGAACTAACCTCTTGTTTCACCAGGTAGCACGGTTAAAAATGAAGCGCAGAACAGCAGCAAAGAGCCATACGCTTTACACTGTGAAACAACACAGTTGGCGAGTGCCTCATTGAACTAACCTCTTGTTTCATTTAGGTAGCAATGTTAGAAAACTGAAAGCGCAGAAAAGCAGCAAGAGCTATACTCCACTCTGTGAACAACACAGTGGCGAGTGCCTCATTGAACTAACCTCTTGTTTCACTTAGGTAGCACGGTTAAAAACTGAAAGCCAGAACTACAGCAAAGAGCCATACGCTTTGCTCTGTGAAACAACACAGTGGCGAGTGCCTCATTGAACTAACCTCTTGTTTCTTTCAGGTAGCACGTTAAGAATGAATGCAGAACAGCAGCAAAGACCATACTCCACTCTGTGAAAACACTTTGTCGAGTGCCTCACTGAACTAACCTCTTGTTTCACTTAGGTAGCACGGTTTAAAAAATTAAAGCGCAGAACTAGCAGCAAAGAGCCACACGCTTTGCTCTGTGAAACACACAAGGTGCCAGTGCCTCATTGAACTAACCTCTTGTTTCATTTAGGTAGCAATGTTAAGAACTGAAAGCGCAGAACAGGCAGCAAGGTGCTATACACTCCACTCTGGGAACCAACACTGTGGCGAGGGCCTCATTGAACTAACCTCTTGTTTCATTTATGTAGCAGGGCTAGGAACTGAATGCGCAAAACTAGAAAGCAAAGAGCCCTACTCTCCACTCGGTGAAGCAATACTTTGGCGAGTGCCTCATTGAGCTATCATCTTGTTTCATATAGGTAGCAGGGTTAGGAACTGAATGCTTAGAAATAGCAGCAACGTGCGATAGACTCCACTCTGTGAACCAACACTGTGGCAATGCCTCATGGAACTAACCTCTTGTTTCATTTAGGTAGCAATGTTAGGAACTGAATGCGAAGAACGGGCAGCAAGGTGCTATACACTCCACTCTCTGAACCAACACTGTGGCGAGTGCCTCATGAACTAAACCTTGTTTCACGTAGGTAGCACGGTTAAAAACCTGAATGCGCAGAACTAGCAGAAAGAGTCACAAGTTTACACTGTGAAACAACACAGTGGCGAGTGCCTCACTGAACTAACCTCTTGTTTCATTTAGTTAGCACGGTAAAACTGAATGCGCAGAACAGCAGCAAAGAGCCATACGCTTTACTCTGTGAAACAACACAGTGGCGAGTGCCTCACTGAACTAACCTCTTGTTTCATATAGGTAGCAGGTTAAAACTGAATGCATAGAAAACAGCAACGTGCGATAGACTCCACTCTGTGAAACAACACTGTGGCGAGTGCCTCACTGAACTAACCTCTTGTTTCTTTAGTTAGCACGGTTAAGAACTGAATGCAGAGCAGGCAGCAAACTGCTACATACTCCACTCTGTGAAAACACTTTGGCGAGTGCCTCACTGAACAACCTCTTGTTTCACTAGGTAGACGGTTAAAAATGAATGCGCAGAACTAGCAGCAAAAGCCATACGCTTTACCTGTGAAACAACACAGTGGCGAGTGCCTCACTGAACTAACCTCTTGTTCATTAGGTAGCACGGTTAAAAACTGAATGCGCAGAACTAGCAGCAAAGAGCCAACGCTTTACTCTGGAAACAACACACTGGCGAGTGCCTCATTGAACTAACCTCTTGTTTCATTAGGTAGCACGGTTAAAAACTGAATGCGCAGAACTAGCAGCAAAGAGCCATAGCTTTCCTGAAACAACACTGGCGAGTGCCTCACTGCTAAACCCTTGTTTCACTAGGTAGCACGGTTAAAACTGAATCGCAGAACTAGCAGCAAAGAGCCATACGCTTTACTGTGAAACAACAGTGGCGAGTGCCTCTGAACTAACCTCTTGTTTCACTTAGGTAGCACGGTTAAAAACTGAATGCGCAGAACTAGCAGCAAAGAGCCATACGCTTTACTCTGTGAAACAACACAGTGGCGAGTGCCTCATTGAACTAACCTCTTGTTTCATTAGGTAGCAGGTTAAAAACTGAATGCGCAGAACAGCAAGTGCATGCACTCCACTCTGTGAAACCAACACTGTGGCGAGTGCCTCATGAACTAACCTCTTGTTTCACTTAGGTAGCACGGTTAAAAACTGAATGCGCAGAACTAGCAGCAAAGAGCCATACTTTACTCTGTGAAACAACACAGTGGCGAGTGCCTCACTGAACTAACCTCTTGTTTCTTAGGTAGCAGTGTTAAAATCTGAATGCGCAGAACTAGCAGCAAAAAGCCATACGCTTTACCCTGTGAAACAACACAGTGGCGAGTGCCTCACTGAACTAACCTCTTGTTTCACTTAGGTAGCACGGTTAAAAACTGAATGCGCAGAACTAGCAGCAAAGAGCGTACGCTTTACTCTGTGAAACAACACAGTGCGAGTGCCTCATTGAACTAACCTCTTGTTTCATTAGGTAGCACGTTAAAACTGAATGCGCAGAACAGGCAAAAGTGCTATACACCCACTCTGTGAAACAACACTGTGGCGAGTGCCTCACTGAACTAACCTCTTGTTTCATAGGTAGCACGGTTAAGAACGAATGTGCAGACAGGCAGCAAACTGCTACATACTCCACTCTGTGAAAACACTTTGGCGAGTGCCTCACTGAACAACCTCTTGTTTCACTTAGGTAGAACGGTAAAAAAGAATGCGCAGAACTAGCAGCAAAAGCCATACGCTTTACCTGTGAAACAACACAGTGGCGAGTGCCTCACTGAACTAACCTCTTGTTTCACTTAGGTAGCACGGTTAAAAACTGAATGCGCAGAACTAGCAGCAAGAACCAACTCTTACTCTGTGAACAACACAGTGGGCATGCCTCACTGAACTAACCTCTTGTTTCACTAGGTAGCACGGTAAAAACTGAATGCGCAGAACTAGCAGAAAGAGCCAACGCTTTACTCTGTGAAACAACACAGTTGAGTGCCTCATTGAACTAACCTCTTGTTTCATTAGTAGCACGTTAAAAAACTGAATGCGCAGAACAGCAGCAAGGTGCTATACACTTCACTCTGTGAACAACACAGTGGCGAGTGCCTCACTGAACTAACCTCTTGTTTCATAGGTAGCACAGTAAAACTGAATGCGCAGAACTAAGCAGAACAGATCCACTTTACCTGTGAACAACACAGTGGCGAGTGCCTCACTGAACTAACCTCTTGTTTCACTTAGGTAGCACGGTTAAAACTGAATGCGCAGACTAGCAGCAAGAGCCAACGCTCTACTCTGTGAAACAACACATGGCGAGTGCCTCACGAACTAACCTCTTGTTTCACTTAGATAGCACGGTAAAAACTGATGCGCAGAACTAGCAGCAAAGAGCCATACGCTTTATCTGTGAAACCACAGTGGCGAGTGCCTCACTGAACTAACCTCTTGTTTCACTAGGTAGCACGGTTAAAACTGAATGCGCAGAACAAGCAGCAAAGAGCCATACTTTCCTGTGAAACAACACTGTGGCGAGTGCCTCACTGAACTAACCTCTTGTTTCACTTAGGTAGCACGGTTAAAAACTGAATCGCAGAACAGCAGCAAAGAGCCATACGCTTTACTGTGAAACAACACAGTGGCGAGTGCCTCACTGAACTAACCTCTTGTTTCATATGGTAGCAGGTTAAACTGAATGCAGAAATAGCAGCAAAGAGCCATAGCTCCACTTTGTGAACAACACTGTGGCGAGTGCCTCACTGAACTAACCTCTTGTTTCTTAGTAGCACGGTTAAAACTGAATGTGCAGAGCAGCAGCAAACTGCACATACTCCACTCTGTGAAAACACAGGCGAGTGCCTCACTGAACAACCTCTTGTTTCACTAGGTAGCACGGTAAAAAATGAATGCGCAGAACTAGCAGCAAAAGCCATACGCTTTACCTGTGAAACAACACAGTGGCGAGTGCCTCACTGAACTAACCTCTTGTTTCATTTAGGTAGCACGTTAAAACTGAATGCGCAGACAGCAGCAAAGGCCAGACGCCACTCTGTGAACAACACACTGGCGAGTGCCTCACTGAACCTAACCTCTTGTTTCACTTAGATAGCACGGTTAAAAACTGAATGGCAGAACTAGCAGCAAAGAGCGTACGCTTTTCTGTGAAACAACACAGTGGCGAGTGCCTCACTGAACTAACCTCTTGTTTCATTAGGTAGCACGGTTAAAACCTGAATGCGCAGAACTAGCAGCAAAAAGCCATACGCTTTACCTGTGAAACAACACTGTGGCGAGTGCCTCACTGAACTAACCTCTTGTTTCACTTAGGTAGCACGGTTAAAACTGAATCGCAGAACTAGCAGCAAAGAGCCAGACGCTTTACTCTGGGAAACAACACAGTGGCGAGTGCCTCACTGAACTAACCTCTTGTTTCACTTAGGTAGCACGGTTAAAAACTGAATGCGCAGAACTAGCAGCAAAGAGCCATATGCTTTACTCTGTGAAACAACACAGTGCGAGTGCCTCATTGAACTAACCTCTTGTTTCTTTCAGTAGCACGTTAAAACTGAATGCGCAGAACAGGCAGCAAGGTCTAGCCTCCACTCTGTGAACAACACTTGGCGAGTGCCTCACTGAACTAACCTCTTGTTCACTAGGTAGCACGGTTAAAAACTGAATGCGAGAACTAGCAGCAAAGAGCCATAGCTTTGCCTGTGAAACAACACAGTGGCGTGCCTCATTGAACTAACCTCTTGTTTCATTTAGGTAGCAATGTTAAAACTGAATGCGCAGAACAGCAGCAAAAGCCATATACCTCCTGTGAAACAACACTGTGGCGAGCCTCATGAACTAACCTCTTGTTTCATTAGGTAGCACGGTAAAAACTGAATGCGCAGAACTAGCAGCAAAGAGCCAACGCTTTACTCTGGGAAACAACACTTGGCGAGTGCCTCATTGAACTAACTTGTTTCATTAGTAGCAGGTTAAAACTGAATGGGCAGAACTAGCAGCAAAGGTCATAACTCCACTCTGTGAACCAACACTGTGGCGAGTGCCTCATGAACTAACCTCTTGTTTCATTTAGGTAGCAATGTTAAAACTGAATGCGCAAACAGCAAAGGTGCTATACACTCCACTCTGTGAACCAACACTGTGGCGAGGGCCTCACTGAACTAACCTCTGTTTCACTAGGTAGCACGGTTAAAAACCTGAATGCGCAGAACTAGCAGCAAAGAGCCATAAGCTTTACCTGTGAAACAACACAGTGGCGAGTGCCTCATTGAACTAACCTCTTGTTTCACTTAGGTAGCACGGTTAAAAACTGAATGCGCAGAACTAGCAGCAAAGAGCCATACGCTTTACCTGGAAACAACACAGTGGCGAGTGCCTCACTGAACTAACCTCTTGTTTCATATAGGTAGCAGGGTTAGGAACTGAATGCATAGAAATAGCAGCAACGTGCGATAGACTCCACTCTGTGAACCAACACTGTGGCGAGTGCCTCACTGAACTAACCTCTTGTTCTTTTAGTTAGCACGGTTAAGAACTGAATGTGCAGAGCAGGCAGCAAACTGCTACATACTCCACTCTGTGAAGGAACACTTTGGCGAGTGCCTCACTGAACAAACCGCTTGTTTCACCTAGGTAGAACGGGTAAAAAATGAAAGCGCAGAACTAGCAGCAAAAAGCCATACGCTTTACCCTGTGAAACAACACAGTGGCGAGTGCCTCACTGAACTAACCTCTTGTTTCACTTAGGTAGCACGGTTAAAAACTGAATGCGCAGAACTAGCAGCAAAGAGCCAGACGCTTTACTCTGGGAAACAACACACTGGCGAGTGCCTCACTGAACTAACCTCTTGTTTCACTTAGATAGCACGGTTAAAACCTGAAAGCGCAGAACAAGCAGCAAAGAGCCATATGCTTTCCTTTGTGAAACAACACTGTGGCGAGCGCCTCACTGCACTAACCTCTTGTTTCACCTAGGTAGCACGGTTAAAATCTGAAATCGCAGAACTAGCAGCAAAGAGCCATACGCTTTACTCTGTGAAACAACACAGTGGCTAGTGCCTCACTGAACTAACCTCTTGTTTCATTTAGGTACCACGGTAAAAAACTGAATGCGAAGAACTAGCAGCAAAGAGCCATACGCTTTACTCTGTGAAACAACACAGTTGCCAGTGCCTCATTGAACTAACCTCTTGTGTCATTTAGTTAGCAATGTTAAGAACTGAATGCGCAGAACAGGCAGCAAGGTGCTATGCACTCCACTCTGTGAACCAACACTGTGGCGAGTACCTCATTGACCTAACCTCTTGTTTCACTTAGGTAGCACGGTAAAAACCTGAATGCGCAGAACCAGCAGAACAGAGTCACAATGTTTACACTGTGAAACAACACAGTGGTGAGTGCCTCATTGAACTAACCTCTTGTTTCATTTAGGTAGCACGTTTAAAAACTGAATGCGCAGAACAAGCCGCAAAGAGCCAGACGCTTTACTCTGTGAAACAACACAGTGGCGAGTGCCTCACTGAACTAACCTCTTCTTTCTTATAGGTAGCAGGGTTAAAACCTGAATGCGCAGAACTAGCAGCAAAGAGCCATACGATTTACTCTGTGAAACAACACAGTTGCCAGTGCCTCATTGAACTAACCTCTTGTTTCATTTAGGTAGCAATGTTAAGAACTGAATGCGCAGAACAGGCAGCAAATTGATACATACTCCACTCTGTCAGGGAACACTTTGGCGAGTGCCTCACTACACTAACCTCTTGTTTCACTTAGGTAGCACGGTTAAAAACTGAATGCGCAGAACTAGTAGCAAAGAACCATACGCGTTGCTCTGTGAAACAACACATGGCGAGTGCCTCACTGAACTAACCTCCTGTTTCACTTAGGTAGCTCGATAAAACCTGAATGCGCAGAACTAGCAGAAAAGAGTCACATGCTTCACTCGGTGAAACAACACAGTGGTGAGTGCCTCATTGAACAAACCTCTTGTTTCATTTAGATAGCACGGTTAAAATCTGATTGCGCAGAACAAGCAGTAAAGAACCATACGCTCTACTCTGTGAAACAACACAGTGGCGAGTGCCTCACTGAACTAACCTCTTGTTTCTTTTAGTTAGCACGGTTAAGAACTGAATGTGCAGAGCAGGCAGCAAATTGCTACATACTCCACTCTGTGAAGGAACACTTTGGCGAGTGCCTCACTGAACAATCCGCTTGTTTCACCTAGGTAGCACGATTAAAAATGAAAGCGCAGAACTAGCAGCAAAGAGCCATACGCTTTACTCTGTGAAACAACACAGTTGCCAGTGCCTCATTGAACTAACCTCTTGTGTCATTTAGGTAGCAATGTTAAGAACTGAATGCGCAGAACAGGCAGCAAGGTGCTATACACTCCACTCTGTGAACCAACACTATGGCGAGTGCCTCATTGAACTAACCTCTTGTTTCATTTAGGTAGCAAGGCTAGGAACTGAATGTGCAAAACTAGAAGCAAAGAACCCTACTCTCCACTCGGTGAAGCAATACTTTGGCGAGTGCCTCATTGAGCTATCATCTTGTTTCATATAGGTAGCAGGGTTAGGAACTGAATGCATAGAAATAGCAGCAACGTGCGATAGACTCCACTCTGTGAACCAACACTGTGGCTAATGCCTCATTGAACTAACCTCTTGCTCATTTAGGTAGCAATGTTAGGAACTGAATGCGAAGAACGGGCAGCAAGGTGCTATACACTCCACTCTCTGAACCAAAACTGTGTCGAGTGCCTCACTGAACTAAACTCTTGTTTCACGTAGGTAGCACGGTAAAAACCTGAATGCGCAGAACTAGCAGAACGGAGTCACATGGTTTACACTGTGAAACAACTCACTGGTGAGTGCCTCATTGAACTAACCTCTTGTTTCATTTAGATACCACGGTTAAAAACTGAATGCGCAGAACAAGCAGCAAAGAGCCATACGCTTTACTCTGTGAAACAACACAGTGGCGAGTGCCTCACTGAACTAACCTCTTCTTTCTTTTAGGTAGCAGGGTTAAAACCTGAATTGCTAGCTCAATGAGGCACTCACCACTCTGTTGTTTCACAGAGTGAAGCGTGTGACTCTTTTCTGCTAGTTCTGCGCATTCAGGTTTTTACCGTACTACCTAAGTGAAACAGGAGGTTAGTTCAGTAAGGCACTCGCCATGTGTTGTTTCACAGAGCAAAGCGTATGGCTCTTTGCTGCTAGTTCTGCGCATTCAGTTTTTAACCGTGCTACCTAAGTGAAACAAGAAGTTAGTGCAGTGAGGCACTCGCCAAAGTGTTCCCTCACAGAGTGGAGTATGTATCAATTTGCTGCCTGTTCTGCGCATTCAGTTCTTAAAGGTGCTACCTAAAAGAAACAAGAGTTTAGTTCAATGAGGCACTCCCCAGTCTGTTGTTTCACAGAGCAAAGCATACGGCTCTTTGCTGCTAATTCTGTGCATTCAGTTTTTAACCGTGCTACCTAGGTGAAACAAGAGGTTAGTTCAGTGAGGCGCTCGCCACAGTGTTGTTTCACAAAGGAAAGCATATGGCTCTTTGCTGTTTGTTCTGCGCTTTCAGGTTTTAACCGTGCTACCTAAATGAAACAAGAGGTTAGTTCAAGGAGGCACTCGCCACTGTGGTGTTTCACAGAATAAAGCGTAGGACTCTTTGCTGCTCGTTCTGAACATTCAGTTTTTAACCGTGCTATCTAAGTGAAACAAGAGGTTAGTTCAGTGAGGCACTCGCCACTGTGTTGTTTCACAGGGTAAAGCGTATGGCTTTTTGCTGCTAGTTCTGCGCATTCAGGTTTTAACACTGCTACCTAAAAGAAAGAAGAGGTTAGTTCAGTGAGGCACTCGCCAAAGTGTTCCTTCACAGAGTGGAGTATGTAGCAATTTGCTGCCTGTTCTGCACATTCGTTCTTAACCGTGCTAACTGAAAGAAACAAGAGGTTAGTTCAATGAGGCACTCGCCACAGTGTTGGTTCACAGAGTGGAGTGTATAGCACCTTGCTGCCTGTTCTGCGCATTCAGTTCTTAACATTGCTACCTAAATGAAACAAGAGGTTAGTTCAATGAGGCACTGGCAACTGTGTTGTTTCACAGAGTAAAGCCTATGGCTCTTTGCTGCTATTTTGCGCATTCAGGTTTTAACCCTGCTATCTATTAGAAAGAAGAGGTTAGTTCAGTGAGGCACTCGCCACTGTGTTGTTTCACAGAGTAAAGCGTATGGCTCTTTGCTGCTTGTTCTGCGCATTCAGTTTTTAAACGTGCTACCTAAGAGAATCAAGAGTTTAGTTCAATGAGGCACTCCCCTCTCTGTTGTTTCAGAGAGCAAAGCTTACGGCTCTTTTCTGCTAGTTCTGTGCATTCAGTTTTAACCTTGCTACTTAGGTGAAACAAGAGGTTAGTTCAGTGAGGCGCTCGCCACAGTGTTGTTTCACAAAGGAAAGCATATGGCTCTTTGCTGCTTGTTCTGCGCATTCAGGTTTTAACCCTGCTACCTATAAGAAAGAAGAGGTTAGTTCAGTGAGGCACTCGCCACTGTGTTGTTTCACAGAGTAAAGCGTATGGCTCTTTGCTGCTTGTTCTGCGCATTCAGTTTTTAAACGTGCTACCTAAATGAAACAAGAGGTTAGTTCAATGAGGCACTCGCCACAGTGTTGGTTCACAGAGTGGAGTGTATAGCACCTTGCTGCCTGTTCTGCGCATTCAGTTCTTAACATTGCTACCTAAATGAAACGAGAGGTTAGTTCAATGAGGCACTGGCAACTGTGTTGTTTCACATGTTAAAGCGTATGACTCTTTGCTGCTAGTTCTGCGCTTTCATTTTTTAACCGTGCTACCTAGGTGAAACAAGAGGTTTGTTCAGCGAGGCACTCGCCAAAGTGTTCCTTCACAGAGTGGAGTATGTAGCAATTTGCTGCCTGCTCTGCACATTCAGTTCTTAACCGTGCTAACTAAAAGAAACAAGAGGTTAGCTCAGTGAGGCACTCGCCACAGTGTTGGTTCACAGAGTGGAGTGTATAGCACCTTGCTGCCTGTTCTGCGCATTCAGTTTTTAACCGTGCTACCTAAGTCAAACAAGAGGTTAGTTCAGTGAGGCGCTCGCCACAGTGTTGTTTCACAAAGGAAAGCATATGGCTCTTTGCTGCTTGTTCTGCGCTTTCAGGTTTTAACTGTGCTACCTAGGTGAAACAAGTGGTTTGTTCAGTGAGGCACTCGCCAAAGTGTTCCTTCACAGAGTGGAGTATGTAGCAGTTTGCTGCCTGCTCTGCACATTCAGTTCTTAACCGTGCTATCTAAATGAAAGAAGAGGTTTGTTCAATGAGGCACTCGCCACTGTGTTGTTTCACAGAGTGAAGTGTGTGACTCTTTTCTGCTAGTTCTGCGCATTCAGGTTTTTACCGTGCTACCTAAGTGAAACAAGAGGTTAGTGAAGTGAGGCACTCGCCAAAGTGTTCCCTCACTGAGTGGAGAATGTATCAATTTTCTGCCTCTTCTGCGCATTCAGTTCTTAAAGGTGCTACCGAAAAGAAACAAGAGTTTAGTTCAATGAGGCACTCCCCACTCTGTTGTTTCACAGAGCAAAGCATACGGCTCTTTGCTGCTAGTTCTGTGCATTCAGTTTTTAACCGTGCTACCTGAGTGAAACAAGAGTTTAGTTCAGTGAGGCGCTCGCCACAGTGTTGTTTCACAAGGAAAGCATATGGCTCTTTGCTGCTTTTCTGCGCTTTCAGGTTTAACCGTGCTACCTAAATGAAACAGGAGGTTAGTTCAATGAGGCACTCGCCACTGTGTTGTTTCTCAGAGTAAAGCGTCTGGCTCTTTGCTGCTAGTTCTGCGCATTCAGTTTTTAACCGTGCTACCTAAGTGAAACAAGAGGTTAGTTCAGTGAAGCACTCGCCACAGTGTTTGTTTCACAGAGTAAAGCGTCTGGCTCTTTGCTGCTAGTTCTGCCCATTCAGTTTTTAACCGTGCTATCTAAGTGAAACAAGAGGTTAGTTCAGTTAGGCACTCGCCACAGTGTTGTTTCACAGAGTAAAGCGTCTGGCTCTTTGCTGCTCGTTCTGCGCATTCAGGTTTTAACCCTGCTACCTATAAGAAAGAAGAGGTTAGTTCAGTGAGGCACTCGCCACTGTGTTGTTTCACAGAGTAAAGCGTATGGCTCTTTGCTGCTTGTTCTGCGCATTCAGTTTTTTAAACGTGCTACCTATATGAAACAAGAGGTTAGTTCAATGAGGCACTCACACTGTGTTGTTTCACAGTGTAAACCTTGTGACTCTGTTCTGCTAGTTTCTGCGCATTCAGGTTTTACCGTGCTACCTACGTGAAACAAGAGGTTAGTGCAGGTGAGGCACTCGCCAAAGTGTTCCCTCACAGAGTGGAGTATATAGCAATTTTGCTGCCTGTTCTGCCCATTCTGTTCTTAGCTCGTGCTACCTAAAAGAAACAAGCGGTTAATTCAATTAGGGCACTTGCCACAGTTTTAGTTCACAGAGTGAAGTATATAGCACGTTGCTGCTATTTCTGCGCTCAGTTCCTAACCGTGCTACCTAAATGACACAAGGGTTAGTTCAATGAGGCATTCTCAACAGTGTTGATTCACAGAGTGTTAGCTATGGTTGCTGCTATATCTACGCATTCAGTTTAACCCTGCTACCTAAATGAAACAAGATGGTTGTTATGAGGCTCTGCCAAAATGTTGCTTCACAGAGTGGAGTAGGCTCTTTGCTTCTGTTTTGCGCATTCAGTTCCTAACCCTGCTACCTAAATGAAACAAGTGGTTAGTTCAATGAGGGACTCGCACAGGTTGCTTCACAGAGTGGAGTTATGCTTGCTGCTATTTCTGCGCATTGAGTTCCTAACCCTGCTACCTAAATGAAACAAGAGGTTAGTTCAATGAGGCACTCACGTTGCTTCACAGAGTGGAGTAGCTTTGCTGCCTGTTCTTCGCATTGAGTTCTTAACGGCTGCTACCTATATGAAACAAGAGGTTAGTTCAATGAGGCACTCGCCAGTGTTTTCACAGAGGGTATGCACATTGCTGCCTGTTCTGCGCATTCAGTTTACAGTGCTACCTAAATGAAACAAGAGGTTAGTTCATGAGGCACTCGCCACAGTGTTGTTTCACAGAGTATTATGCTCTTTGCTGCTAGTTCTGCGCATTCATGTTTTAACCGTGCTACCTAAATGAAACAAGAGGTTAGTTCAATGAGGCACTCCCCACTGTTGTTTCACAGAGCAAAGCGTATGGCTCTTTGCTGCTAGTTCTGCGCATTCAGTTTTTAACCGTGCTACCTAAGTGAAACAAGAGGTTAGTTCAGTGAGGCACTCGCTACAGTGTGTTTCACATAGTAAAGTGTGTGGCCTTTGCTCCAATCTTTGCATTCGGTTTTAACGCTGCTAACCTACTGGTACAGGTTAGGAATGAGGCCTTGCCACTGTGTTGTTTCACATTTAGTAGAGAACACTTTGCTGCTAGTTCTGCGAATTCAGTTCCGTACACTGCTATCTTACTGATACAAGAGGTTACTTCAAGAGTCACTCGCCACA
>JAINVK010001091.1:0-15939 GCA_030068075.1 Paguma larvata
CCACGTCTACTCCTTCCAAACTGCCGGACTGGCCTCCAGACTCAGGCCGAGGGAAGGGCCCCCATGGTCTCACTCATGGGCCCACTTTCTGTGGCCTGGGTCCCCTCTCAGCCCAAGCTCGGTTCCTGACATTCGTGTTCCGTCATCCCTAAGGGTTCAGTCCCTGTTTTGCTGAGATGTGTTGGTGCTGCGCTGCTCCCACAAGGCCACCGTCATCTCCACGTCCCTACCATGAACATGGCCGAATCGAGGGAGCTCTGCGCGGAGGCTGCTGCACTGGCCCGGTGTGGCTGTGGACACTGCCGACCCTGCCGCCTGCCAGGGCCGTCGGAATGATGGAAGCCGCCACGCCACACCACGCCAAGCTCCCTGGAACAGGGCGCCCTGAGCGCACCTCCCTGTTCCTATCACAGGCTGGTAAACGTGACCATCTGAACCCCGACACCGGTCCTGACAGCGCCCCGAATATCTGCTTTGTTCTGTGTTCTACTTGGGACGCGCAGAGATTATGCTTCCTAGTTCTCCGGTCACAGGAGAAGAAGGAGACACGTATCCCACGGGAGACAGAAACTGCTCAACTACATTCCTGGTCACACTCCAGGCAGGATAGAAAGCCGCAGGCTTGGGCCTAACTGAGGAGCAAAAAACGTTTCTATGGCAGCAATGGAGTCTAGCGTGCCTCATGAAGCCGGGGCCGCCCCCCGCACCAGACGGGGGCCCCCGCAGCCAACTGGCAGGCCCGGTGGGCAAAGAGCCTAAGGGTGCTGCAGGCCACCTACTTAGCACTCAGCTTTCACTGAAACAACTCCCAAAGTGGCCTTTCAGTGAACCCGCGGTGGGTCCTGGCCCTCAACTTCCTGCTTCACGCAGGATGTCGTTCCCAAAATTCCCCATGATTATGCACCCACTGGGAGACCAGGCTGGCATACTCCCTACAGGTCAGTTCGTACACCACCGCCCTATCATGCCCCCTCCCTCGGAGGTCCAACCAAGGCCGAGGTGGAGGAAGAGGCGGGGGTGAGGGGCATGTGGCCCCGAGAGGCCCCTCCCCGCTCAGGATCACAACTATCAAGTGCAGGAGCTTTCCAAGGCCTCCATTTGGCCATCTCACATCCTGTTCCCCTCCTGAGTCGGGGGGCAGTGAGGGATCTGCTGCCCCAGAATCCATGTGCCCAGGGCACGTGAGGGGGCTGGGGGCCGGCACGAGACACCTGTGCGAACACGTCCATACAGACGCTCACACACCACACATGCACACACAACCCACCGCACAGAACACATTTGTAACATACCACACACACTTACGCCACACAAGCCCAACACACCCACACACCACAGGCACCCAGGGTTTCTGGACTCCTTTATCCATCATGACTTTTCTGTGCTTTTTCCTTGCCATTAGCCGCCTCTGCAGCCCCAGCTAATGGCCCTCTCTTGCCTTTCAAGCCCCTGATGGTGTCAGTCACTAGATGACCACCCTAACACCCCCACCAGATCCGAGCTGGGCCCGAAACTACTCCTTCCCAAACTGTCGTGCCTGGTCCTCCAGACTCAGGCTGTGGGAAGGGAGCCCCATGGTCTCCCTCCTGGGCCCACTTTGGGGGCCTGGTCCCCTCTCACCCCAAGCTCGGTTCCTGACCTTCGTGTTCCGTCATCCCTAAGGGTTCAGTCCCTGTTTTGGAGAGATGTGTTGGTCCCGCGCTGCTCCCACAATGCCACCGTCATCTCCACGTCCCCACCACGAACATGGCCGACTCGAGGGAGCTCTGAGCCGAGGCTGCCGCACTGGCCCGGTGTGGCTGTGGACACTGCCGGCCCTGCCGCCTGCCGGGGCCGTCGGAATGATGGAAGCCGCTATGCCACACCACGCCAAGCTCCCTGGAACAGGGCGCCCTGGGCGCACCTGCTTGTTCCTATCACAGCCTGGCAAACGTGACCTTCTGAACCCCAACACCAGTCCTCACAGTGCCCCGAATCTCTGTTTTTCTCTGTGTCCTGCTTGGGATATGCAGAGGTTACAATTCTGAGTTCTCCGGTCACAGGAGAAGCAGGAGACACCTACCTCCACGGGAGACAGAAATCGCTCCACTAGCTTCCTGGTCACACTCCAGGCAGGATAGAAAGCCGCAGGCTCGGGCCTAACTGAGGAGCAACAAAACCCGTTGCTATAGCAGAAATGGAGTCCAGCGTGCCTCAAAAAGCAGGGGCCGCCGCCCTCCACCCGGGAGGCCCCGCAGCCAACTGGCAGGCAGGGTGGGCAAAGAGCCTAAGGGCGCTGCAGACCACCTACGTGGCCCTCAGCTTTGACCGAAACACCTCCCAAGATGGCCTTTCAATGATCCCGCGGTGGGTCCTGGCCCTCAACTTCCTGCTTCACGCAGGATGTCGATCCTAAACTTTCCCGTGATGATGTACCCCCTGGGAGACCAGGCTGCACGCTCACTCCAGGTCAGGTCGGACTCCCCGGCAATGAGCCTGCCCCCTCCCTCGGAGGTCCGACCAAGGCCGAGTTGGAAGAAGAGGCAGGGGTGTGGGGCATTTGGCCCTGAGGGGCCTCTCCTCGATCAGGGTCTCAACTATCAAGTGCAGGAGCTTTCCAAGGACCCCATTTGGCCATCTCACTATATGTTCTCCTCCTGATTCCGGTAGCAGTGGGGGATCTGTTGCCCCAAAAACCACGTGCCCTGGGCACGTGTGGGTGGCTCGCACGAGACACCCGTGTGGACACGTCCATCCACACGCTCACACACCACACATGCACACGCAACCCACCACACAGAACACATTTGTGACATACCACGCACATATACACCACACACACGCAACACACCCACACCACAGGCTCACACACCACAAGCACACACACCACAGGCACGCAGATTTTCCGGAATCCTTTCTCCTTCATAATCTTTCTGTGCTATTTCGTTGGCTTGGAGCCGCCTCTCCACGCACCGCTAGTGGCTCTCTGTTGCCTTTAAAGACCCTGCTGTTGTCAGTCGCTAGACGACATCCCTAACATCCCACCAGATCTAGCTGGGCCCGCGTTCTACTACTTCCCAAACTGCCGGGACTGGTCCTCAAGACTCAACAGAGGGAAGGGAGTCCCATGGTCTCCTTCCTGGAACACTTAGTGGTCCTGGGTCCCCTTTCAGCCCCAAGCTCTTTTCCTGACGTTCGTGTTCCGTTATCCCAAAGGGTTCAGTCCCTGTTTTGGCTGAGATGTGTTTGTCCCGTGCTGTTCCACAAGGCCACCGTCATCTCCACGTCCCCCACCACGAACATGGTCGGACTCAGGGAGCTCTGTGCGAGGGGGCCGCACTGGCCCGGTGTGCCTGTGGACACCGCCGACCCTGCCGCCAGCCTGGGCCATCGGTATGATGGAAGCCGCCACGCAACACGACGCCAAGCTCCCTGGAACAGGGCGCCCTGGGCGAACCTCCCTGTTCCCATTACAGCGTGACAAACCTGACCTTCTGAACCCACTTACGTGGCCCTCAGCTTTGACAACAACTCCTCCGAAGGTTGCCTTTCATTGCACCCGCGGTGGTGTTAGGGCCATTAGGGATTCCAAAAGACTAGGACCAAATCAATTAGGATCATCCCTCAATAGATCAGCCGTGACCAATTAATCAGATTCCACTTCTCACCAGACCAGCTGGGACCTATCCTTAGAGCACCCGTATACACCCAAATAGAGACACCTCTTTCCTGCCTTGAAAACTAGAGACACCTGTTTCCCGCCTTGGAAGGGAAAAGGACCCTGACCTCAGCCAATCGGCAAGGGCATTGGGCCCAAGAATGTCCGAGGGGGGTCGCTGGGAAGAAAAGCAAGGCTAATCGAGTAAAAATCTTAGAGCTAGGTGAACTAAGTGATTAGGGGAGTCGGGGTTCGGACCCTCTCCCCGAGCCCAGGGTAACTCTTAAAGTGGAGGGGACCCCTGTTGACTTCCTTGTCGACATCGGAGCACAGTATTCAGTCCTCCACATCCCACGAGGAAAGTTAGCCAGTGAAAAGTCCTGGAGACTTTCAGAAAAGGGGGGCCTCAGATCACCGATGGCAAGGGCCACCCCATCCAGGTCCGAATCATTAAACTGGAGGATGGACTTTAAGACCACGTAAAAGTCTTGTCTCCACACTGTGTGCTTCAGGCTCCCTTCAGGCTGCTTTAATCTGCCTTCAAGCCTCTAGGCCTGTGTGCCCGTTCTGTCCTCCCTTAATCCTCTTCCGGATTCTGCAACCGCCTAGGGTGGAGCCTAGGTCTATGCCTCTGCAATGCCTCAGGTAGCATTCTGCTCCCCACCCCTACATTGTTATAAGGAAACAAACAAACAAACAGACGCCTTTTTAAATGTCCTCACTGTTTCCACAAGAGAAAATTATGAATGGGATTTCAAAAGTACACTGGTATAAAGTTAAAATTCTGCTTTTCTCTCCATTTAAAACAAAGTTTTCTTGGACTCTTCAGCTCCTGAAAAGATAATGTAAACAAAGATTTTTTCTCTTTCTAAGGGAAAACCAAAGTTTTGGGTTTCATCTTTATTGGGTGTTTGATTTGTCGGTGAAAACTTCTCAGTGTTAAAGGAGCTAGGTTTTACTAGAAGCCATATGATTCTATACATTGGCCGTTGGAATCTATTACTACCACCTCGGTCAAATAAATAGGAGTTTTATGGATCTGTCTCTAAAGTTATCAGTATTAAATGTGAAACTTTGTTCTTCTGAGGTTTACTGAAGGTCAAGCAAGCTCATGTTATCTTTGTTCCAATTTGTTAGCAAAAGGAAGCCTGAAAGTGATGGTCAACTTTGTCTGCCTTGTGGTTTGCGTGGGTAAATGTTGGGATAGCTTTCAGTGTTCTTGGTAACCTAAAGTGTTGAAAGTTTGGCTTGCGTGAGAACTTGAGACTAATTCATAGACCATATAATGATAAAAAGCTGAAACACTAATTACTGGATGTAGATTTGTGCTTTGGACCTGTTGCAAAAATCTAAGGATATTGGACTGTGAAAAACATACGTTATGCTTCATGGATTCATGAGGTTGCTATCTAACAAATCTGATGTAACAGAGTTCACAATTGGTTACTACTTAGTTTTCACTGAAGACTAATGTTTCTAGCAGTTAAAGTTCTGGGGAGTGTAAGTCTGAGGGAAATAAGGAAAACAACTCTGTATGTAAGAAATTAGGAGATGTGAAAGTAGGATATAAGAAATAGAAATATGCTTTTGCTGAAGGTAAAAAGTAATATTGTTCTAAATCAGACTGGTTATTTGGAAAGAATGGCTTTGGACAAAATCTAAATGCCAAAGACAGTTGTAGAAGGTTCGTGAAGGAAAAGTCTTTAAAAGGGGTATTTTATGTGTGGCAGGACGGACTATGGTTAAAGACATAGATTTAAAACTACACAGGATTAGGAATTAAAATTTCTCCTCCTTTGATCCAGGAGGCTGGGAAATGTTGGCAATATTCTTGATATCCTCCCTTTTTTGTGGCTGTTCCAAATGTTTTCTCACTGTTCCCCTAGATCGGGAAGATTGTCTTGGATTTGCCTTTGGCCTGCCTTCTGAGAACGTTAAGCAGTCTTCTCAGAGGTGTCAATGGAAAATTTTGCCTTCAGGCATGAAAAATAGACCCACCCTATGGCAAGGGGTTTGTGGATCAAGCTTTAAGACCATTTTGGTTTTGCAGGCCTTTAATGAGGCTTAATATGAGGCACCTTTAAATGGTTACATCTGCCCTTTATACCTAGAAAGATAGTTCCATCTTATTTGGCACAGCGGGCTACTTTACTAACAAAGGGGGCAAACCTAGTAATTGCCTATAGCAAAGGTCAATTAGAACCCTAGAGGACAGAGGCCTAATGATCTTTGGCAGATGGATGTTACTCATGTTCTATCTTTTGGTAAACTCTCCTACGTGCATGTGTGTGTGGATCTTTTCTCATGTTATTGCCTTGGCACATACAGGAGAGGCCTTTAAGGATGTGATCCAGCACCTTTGTCTATGCTTTTTTTACTTGGGAATTTCTAGGGCAATCAAAACGGACAATGCCCCTGCTTATACACCAGCCGCCTTCAAAAGATATAATAAGATTCAGTGTTAACACGGGGGCGAGTGTATACTTGTGTATTTCCACAGGACATGGACTCCCTTCTGTGGATTTCTGATAGATTGGTACGGCCCTATGTCCTGCCTCCCCAAGCCACTGCCATCTCCTCCGGTTCCCTAAAGGATGACCCAAAGGGAGATGTAGAGATGCTTTTTTGGAACATCACTCCGACGCCTCCACGGCCCTCTACCTACGAGAGATGGAGGATAATACTCTCCAGGACCCTGAGTATGCTCTTTGTATGACAATCGGCCTTAAAGATGTGGAAGCAGTACTCACTCCAACCAGAGCGCTGCTATTCCTACTTGGGGACAAAATGGAGAATCTGACAGATAGGGTGACTGCTCTTGTGGAGAGTCAAGGGATTTCCTTGACCCTTGCTACGTTTTCTCTGTTTTAGCTTGTGTCCAGGCCTCATGTTCTTTTGTACTTTAGTCTTACATATTTTATTCCGATTGTATTTTCTCTGATTGCATTAGTACAAGTTCTCTAGGAGATCAGTGATGCTCTCATGTGACCTAAAAATAGGTTTGTTACTCCTCTGCATTTTTAGTAAGACTAAACTTTCCTGAGTATAATACTGGGGGTCTGGATAAAAATCTTTCTAACTTTGTTCACTTTTTGTTTCCATGATGATCAATATTGGAGTTTTCATTCTAATATTGTTATCTTTAGAATTTTAAGCGGCAGCATAACATCTATTTCAACAGAAAAAGGAGAAGATGTTAGAGACCAGAGATACTGGCCCTGGTAATACTACCTAAGGAAAAGACTCAGGCCCCTAAGGCAGTGCCCTAGACTGGGACCCCTCATCGGTGGATGGGGGTGCCTGGAAGCAAATGCCAGGTTGTAATACAAGAACATAATGGCTGCTCTGACTCTGTAGGAGGGCCGGTTAGACAATGACGGGGAAGACTCCTCACAGTGGGGGGCGACATAAGACAGGCAACGGTCAGGAAAGAGTCACCAGGACACCTGGCTATAGGGTCAATGGGCCTCTATGTTGATTGGAGATTTATCCTAATCTGAAAAAGACGGGCCATAGAAAAATAAGAGTGGCTCCAGAGCGTCTTCCCCTATTCAACCAGCATATGCTGCCATACTTGAGAATCATGGAAATAAAATCTCTAAAGAGTTTAGAATGTATTTTGATCTATTTAGACTAATGCCAGACCTTCAGGAATGTGATTATTGCTGTGGGTTTGGAGTCAGTTCTGTGGTAAGAAATTGAGGCTAGATAACTTCTTGTTAGCTTCACTATGATGATTGGAGCCAATTAACTGTGGCTAGCCTACCTTAGGATAGAGACTTGAAGGAATATTCCCAAGCAGCTGCCAAAACTCCTTTCTTTTCGGGGAACTTACCTGTTGTCTCTGGCCAACCCCGACACCTCCTTATTACAAGCCAGGACACTGAGTCTACATCAAAAAGTACTGCCGAGAGACCCTTGTGCCGTGCTGAAAGGGACCCTACATCGTGGTGCTGACAACCCTCACTGCTTTCAAAGTAGACGGCGTGGCAACCTGGGTCCATCACACTCACCTCTCCACTATCTGAAAGGACTTTGTTACTCAATGGATCGTCAATCAAGACTAATGCAACTTGCTCAAGCTCAGGTTACGGCACATTCGACCCCCCTGATGTTGGTAACTCTGTTAACCCTGCTTGTCACTGCCGGTGTTTGTCAAGAATACTTACACCCCCCGAAACATTCTAACAGTCTCCCTAGTTCACTACCCTCGTCTTGTCCCTTACCAGACCCCTCGTCATCCTTCTTCTGTTACTAATCCTCAGGCCCTGTATCGTCAACAGGCTGGTCCAGTTTGTCAGGGATCACGTGGAGGCCATCTAATTGATGGTCCTCCGTGCTCAATGCAGATCCCTGGTAATAGAAGAGGGCAAGATAGAAAAGAAGCTGGACCCATGATTGGGTCCATAAGTCACAAAACATGGGGGAATGTTAGGGCAACTCGGGGTTCCAAAAGACTAGGACCAAAACAATTCGGATCCACCCCTCAATAGACCAGCCTCGACCAATTAATCAGATTCCACTTCTCACCATACCAGCTGGGACCAATCCTTAGAGCACCCGGATCCACCCAAATAGAGACACCTCTTTACTGCCTTGAAAGCTAGAGACACCTGTTTCCCGCCTTGAAAGGGAACAGGTCACTGACCTCTGCCAATCGGCTAGGGCCACAACCATCAGCCTTCCCACTACTCCTTTAAAACTCTTGCACCTTGGGAAACTCTCTCTCTCTCGACCCACTGCTCTCGTGCGGTAGGAGATTGAGCTCGAGCTAGCTCGATTAAAGGCTCTTTGTTCTTGCATCGGACTCGGCTCCCTGGTGGTTCTTGGGTCCCCGAATTCTGGATAACAGTGGGTCCTGGCCCTCAACTTCCTGCTTCACGCAGGATGTCGATCCCAAAGTTCCCCGTGATGATGCACCCACTGGGAGCCCAGGCTGGCACGCTTCCTCCAGGTCAGGTCGGACACCACCGCCCTGAGCCTGGTCCATCCTTCGGAGATCCCACCAAGGCCGAGGGTTGAGAAGAGCGGGGGTGAGGGGCATATGGCCCTGAGGGGCCTCTCCCCGCTCAGGGTCGCAACTATCAAGGGCAGGAAATTTCCAAGTCCCCCATTTGGCCATCTCACATCCTGTTCCCCTCCTGAGTCGGGGGGCAGTGAGGGATCTGCTGCCCCAAAATCCACGTGCCCAGTGCACGTGTGGGAGGCCCGCACGAGACACCCCTGCGGACACCAGCATCCACACGCTCACACACCACACATGCACACGCATCCCACCACACAGAACACATTTGTGACATACCACACACACATACACCACACACGCGCAACACACCCACACCACAGGCACAAAGACCACAAGCACACACACCACAGGCACACAGGTTTTCCGGAATCCTTTCTCCTTCATGACCTTTCTGTGCTATTTCTTTGGCCAGGAGCCACCTTCCAGGCACCGCTAATGGCCCTCTGTTGCCTTTCAAGACCCTGCTGGTGTCAGTCTCTAGACGACCTCCCTAACACCCCCACCATATCCGAGCTGGGCCCACATCTACTGCCGGTACTGGTCCTCCAGACTCAGGCAGAGGGAAGGGAGCCCCATGGACTCCCTCCTGGGGCCACTTGGTGGGGCCTGGGTCCCTTCTCAGCCCAAGCTAGTTCCTGACGTTCGAGTTCCGTCATCCCTAAGGGTTCAGTCCCTGTTTTGGTGAGATGTTTTGGTTCGGCGCTGCTCCCACAAAGCCAACGTCACCTCCACGTCCCCACCACGAGCATGGCCGACTCGAGGGACCTATTCGCGCAGGCTGCCGCACTGGACTGGTGTGGCTGTGGACACCGCAGACCCTGCCTCCTGCCGGGGCCTTCGGTATGATGGGAGCCGCCACGCCACACGACACCAAGCTCCCTGGAACAGGGCGCCCTGGGCGCACCTCACTGTTCCTATATCAGCCTCGCAAACGTGACCTTCTGAACCCCGACACCGGTCCTGACATTGCCCCGAATCTCTGTTTTGTTCTGTTCCTGCTTGGGATGCGCAGAGGTTACGCTTACGAGCTCTCCGGTCACAGGAGAAGAAGGAGACACGTTTCCCACGGGAGACAGAAACCGCTCACTACATTCCTGGTCAGAATCCAGGCAGGATAGAAAGCCGCAGGCTTCGACCTAACTGAGGAGCAACAAATCTTTGCCATGGCACCAATGGAGTCCAGCCTGCCTCATAAACCCATGGCCGCCACCCGCCCTACCGGGGGCCCCCGCAGCCAGCTGGCAGGGAGGCAGGGCAAAGAGCCTAAGGGTGCAGCAGGCCATAGACGTGGCCCTCAGCTTTGACCGAAACACCTCCCAAGGTGGTATTTCAGTGAATCGCAGTGGGTCCTGGCCTTCAACTTCCTGCTTCACGCAGGATGTCGATCCCAAAGTTCCCTGTGATGATGCACCCACTGGGAGCCCAGGCTGGCACGCTCTCTCCAGGTCAGGGCGGACACCAATGCCCTGAGACTGCCCCCTCCGTCGGAGATCCCACCAAGGCCGAGGTGGAGGAAGAGGCGGGGGTGAGGGCATGTGGCCGTGAGGGGCCTATCCCCGCTCAGGGTCTCAACTATCAAGTGCAGGAGCTTTCCAAGGACCCCATTTGGCCATCTCACATCCTGTTCCCCTCCTGAGTCTGGGAGCAATGAGGGATCTGCAGTCCCCGAATCCATGTGCCCAGGGAACGTGAGGAGGCCGGGGGACGGCACGAGACACCTATGCGGACACGTCCATCCAGACGCTCACCCACCACACATACACACGCAACCCACCGCACAGACCACATTTGTGACATAACACACACACATATGCCACCCACACCCAACACACCCACACCAGAGGCACACAGGGTTTCTGGACACCTTTCTCCTTCATGATTTTTCTGTGGTATTTCCTTGCCCTGAGCCGCCTATTCACCCCCCGCTAATGGCCCTCTCTTGCCTTTCAAGACGCTGCTGGTGTCAGTCTCTAGACGACCTCCCTAACACCCCCACAATATCCGAGCAGGGTCCGTGTGTACTCCTTCCCAAACTGTCGGGACTGGTCCTCCAGACCCAGGCCGAGGGAATGGAGCCCCATGGTCTCCCTCCTGGGCCCACTTGGTGGGGCCTGGGTCCCCTCTCAGCCCAAGCTCGGTTCCTGACATTCGTGTTCCGTCATCCCTAAAGGTTCATTCCCTGTTTGGTGAGATGTGTTGGTGCCCCGCTCCTCCCACACGGCCACCGTCACCTCCACGTCCCCACCACAAGCATGGCCGTCTCGAGGGAGCTCTGCTCAGAGGCTGCCGCACTGGCCCGGTGGAGTTGTGGACACCGCCATCACTGCCGTCTGCCGGGGCCGTTGGAAGGATGGACGTCGCCATGCCACACCACGCAGAGCTCCCTGGAACAGGGCGCCCTGGGGGCACCTGCTTATTCCTATCACAGCCTGGCAAACGTGATCTTCTGAACCTCTACACCGGTACTGATGGCACCTGAATCACTGTTTTGTTCGGTGTCCTGCTTGGGATGCGCAGAGGATACGCTTCCGAGCTCTCCGGTCACAGGAGAAGCAGGAGACCCTACCTCCACGGGAGACAGAAACCGCTCCACTACCTTCCTGGTCACACTCCAGGCAGGATAGAAAGCCGAAGACTTGGGCCTAACTGAGGAGCAAAAAACGTTGCTATGGCAGCAATATAGTCCAGGCTGCCTCATAATGCATGAGCCGCCCCGGCCTCACCCGGGGGCCCCCGCAGCCAACTGGCAGGCAGGGTGGGCAAAGAGCCTAAGAGTGCTACAGGCCACAGTCGTGAGCCCTCAGCTTTGACCGAATCACCTCCCACGGTGGCCTTTTTGTGAACCCTCTGTGGTCCTGGCCTCTCAACTTCTGCTTCAACGCAGGATACGATTCTCATGTTACCCGTGATGATGCACCCACTGGGAGCCCCAGGCGTGGCACGCTCCCCTCCCAGGTCTGGTGGGACAAACCACCCGCCCTGAGCCTGCCCCTCCTCCCTCGGAGATTCCACAAAGGCCGACTGGAGGAAGAGGCGGGCTGAGGGGCATGTGGCCCTGAGGGGCCTCTCCCGCTCAGGTCTCAACTATCAATGCAGGAGCTTTCCAAGGCCCTTTGGCCATCTCACATCCTGTTCCCTCCTGAGTCAGGGAGCAGTGAGGGACCTGCTGCCCCAAAAACCACGTGCCCAGGGCACGTGTGGGTGTCTCGCATGAGACACCTGTGCGGACAGGCCCATCCACACGCTCACACACCTCACATGCACACGCAACCCACCACACAGAACACATTTGTAACATACCACACACACATACACCACACACATGCAACAACCCACACCTCAGGCACACACCACACGAGCACACACACCACAGGCACACAGGTTTTCCGGAATTCTTTCCCCTTCATAACCTTTCTGTGCTATTTCTTTGGCCTGGAGCCGCCTCTCCACGCACCGCTAATGGCCCTCACTTGCCTTTGAAGACCCTGCTGGAGTCCGTCACTAGGCGACCTCCCTAACAGCCCCACCAGATCTGAGCAGGGCCCACGTCTACTCCTTCCCAAACTGCCGGGACTGGTCCTCAAGACTCAGGCAGAGGGAAGGGAGCCCCATGTTCTCCTTCCTGGGCCCACTTGGTTGGGACTGGGTCCCTTCTCAGCCCAAGCTCGGTTCCTGACGATCGTGTTCCGTCATGCCTAAGGGTTCAGTCCCTGTTTTGGTGAGATGTGTTGGTGCCGCGCTGCTCCCACAAGACCAACGTCACCTCCACGTCCCAACCACGAACATGGCCGACTCGAGGGAGTTCTTCGCGGAGGCTGCCACTCTGGCCCAGTGTGGCTATGGACAAACCGCCCGACCCTGCCCCTGCTGGGGCCGTCAGTATCTGGAAGCCCGCCACGCCACACGGCGCCAAGCTCCCTGGAACAGGGCGCCCTGGGGCGCACAGTCCCTGTTCCTATCACAGCCTGGCAAACGTGGACCTTCTGAACCCCGATACCGGAACTGAGCAGTGCCGAATCCTGTTTTGTTCTGTGTCCTCCTTGGGATGCGCAGAGTTTACGCTTCCGAGTTCTCCGGTCACAGGAGAGAAGGAGAACGTATCCACGGGAGACAGAAACCGCTCCACTACATTTCCTGGTCACTCCAGGCAGGATAGAAAGCCGCAGGCTTGGGCCTAACTGAGGAGCAACAAAACGTTGCTATGGCAGAATATAGTCAGGCCTGCCTCATAAGCCGGGCCACCCCCCGCCCACCCGGGGGCCCGCAGCCAACTGGCAGGCAGGGTGGGCAAAGCCTAAGGGTGCTGCAGGCCACTACGTGGCCCTCAGCTTTGACCGAAACACCTCCAAGGTGGCCTTTCAGTGAACCGCTGTGGTCCTGGCCCTCAACTTCCTGCTTCACGCAGGATGCGATCCCAAAGTTCCCCGTGATGGCCACTGGGAGCCCAGGCTGGCACGCTCCCTCCAGGTCACGTCGGACACCACGCCTGAGCCTGCCCCTCCCTCGGAGATCCCACCAAGGCCGAGTGGAGGAAGAGGCGGGTGAGGGGCATGTGGCCTGAGGGGCCTCTCCCGCTCAGGGTTCAACTATCAAGTGCAGGAGCTTTCCAAGGCCCCATTTGGCCATCTCACATCCTGTTACCCCTCCTGAGTCCGGGAGCAGTGAGGGACCTGCTGCCCAAAAACCACGTGCCCAGGGCACGTGTGGGTGGCCCGCATGAGACACCTGTGCGGACGTCCATCCACACGCTCACACCCACACATGCACACGCAACCCACCACACAGAACACTTTGTACATACCACACACATATACCACACACGCGCAACAACCACACCTCAGGCACACACCAACAGCCACACACCACAGGCACACAGGTTTTGGAATCCTTTCTCCTCATAACTTTCTGTGCTTTTCTTGGCTGGAGCCGCCTCTCCACTCACCGCTAATGGCCCTCTCTTGCCATTGAAGACCCTGCTGGTGTCCGTCCATAGGCGACCTCCCTAACACCCCCACCAGATCTGAGCTGGGCCCGCGTCTACTTCTTCCAAAACTGCCAGGGCTGGACCTCAAGACTCAGGCAGAGAGAAGGGAGCCCCATGGTCTCCTTCCTTGGCCCACTTGGTTGGGCCTGGGTCCCCTCTCAGCCCAAGCTCGGTTCCTGACCTTCGTGTTCCGTCATCCCTAAGGGTTCAGTCCCTGTTTTGGTGAGATGTGTTGGTGTCGCGCTGCTCCCACATGGCCAACGTCACCTCCACGTCCCCACCACGAGCATGGCCGACCTGAGGGAGCTCTGCGAGGAGGTTGCCGCACTGGCCCGGTGTGGCTGTGGACACCGCAGACCCTGCCGTCTGCCGGGGCCGTCGGTATGATGGAAGTCGACATGCCACACGACGCCAAGCTCCCTGGAACAATGCGCCCTGGGAGCACCTCACTGTTCCTATCACAGCCTGGCAAACGTTACCTTCTGAACCCCGACACCGGTACTGACAGTGGCCCGAATCTCTGCTTTGTTCTGTGTACTGCTTTGGTTGCGCAGAGGTTACACTTCTGACTTCTCCGGTCACAGGAGAAGAACGGACACGTACCCCACGGGAGACAAAACGCTCAACTACATTCCTGGTCACACTCCTGGATGGAAAGAAAGCCGCAGGCTTGCGCCTAACTGAGGAGCAACAAAACCTTGCTATTGCAGCAATGGAGTCTAGCCTGCCTCATAAAGCCGAGGTCACCCCCCCGCCCCACCCGGGGGCCCCCGCAGCCAACTGGCAGGCAGGGTGCGCAAAGAGCCTAAGGGTGCTGCCGGCCACTTACGTGGCCTACAGCTTTGACCGAAACACCTCACAAGGTGGCCTTTCAGTTTACCTGCGGTGGCCCTGGCCTCAACTTCCTGATTCACGCAGGATGTCCATCCAAAAGTTCCCCCGAGATGATGCACCCACTGGGAGCCCAGGCTGGCAAGCTCCCTCCAGGACAGGTCAGACACCACCGCTATGACCCTGCCCCCTCTCCTGGAGGTCCCACCAATGCCGAGGTGGAGGAAGAGTCGAGGGAGAGGGGCATGTGGCCCTGAGGGGCCTCTCCCCGCTCAGGGTCTCAACTATCAAGTGTAGAACTTTCCAAGGCCCCATTAGTCCATCTCACATCCTGTTCCCCTCCTGAGTCGGGGGCAGTGAGGGATCTGCTGCCCAAAAAACCACGTGCCCAGGGCACGTGTGGGTGGCCCGCACGAGACACCTTTGCGGACACGTCTTCCACACGCTCACACACCACACATGCACACGCAACCCACCACACAGAACATATTTGTGACGTACCACACCACACATAACACATATGTGCAACACACCACACCACAGGCACACACATCACAAGCACAGACACCACAGGCACACAGGTTTTCCGGAATCCTTAATCCTTAATAACATTTCCGTGCTATTTCGTTTGCTTGAGCCGCCTCTCCACGCACCGCTAGTGGCCCTCTTTTGCCTTTCAAGACCCTGCTGGTGTCAGTTCTAGACGACCTCCCTAACACCCGCACCAGACCGAGCTGGGCCCGCGTCTACTCCTTCCCAAACTGCCGGAACTGCGCCCGGAACCACTCCCCTCTGCGCCCAACTTGGTGGGTCCTGGGTCCGCTGTCAGCTCAAGCTCGGTTCCTGACGTTCGTGTTCCGTCAGCCCTAAGGGTTCATTCCCTGTTTTGTTGAGATGTGTTGGTGCCGCGCTGCTCCACAAGGCCACCGTCACCTCCACGTCCCCACCACGTGCATGGCTGACTCGAGGGAGCTATGCGCGGAGGCTTCCGCACTGGTCTGGTGTGGATGTGGACACCGCAAACTGCCCGCCTGCCGGGGCCGTCGGAAGGATGGCCGTCCCGACGCCACACCACGCCAAGCTCCCTGGAAAAGGGCACTCTGTGCGCACATGCCTGTTCCTGTCACAGCCTGGCAAACGTGACCTTCTGAACGGTCCTTAGACATTAGACCGTGACTGACACCGGTCCTTAAGTGCCCCGAATCTCTGTTTTGCTCTGTGTCCTGCTTGGGATGCGCAGAGTTTACGCTTCCGAGTTCTCCGTTCACAGAGGAAGAAGGAGACACCTACCTCCACGGGAGACAGAAACGGCTCCACTACTTTCCTGGTCACACTCCAGGCAGGATAGAAAGCCGCAGGCTCGGGCCTAACTGAGGAGCAACAAAACCTTTGCTATAACAGCAATGGAGACCAGCGTGCCTCATAAAGCCGGGGCCGCCACCCTCCACCGGGGGCCGCTGC
>JAINVK010001092.1:0-12469 GCA_030068075.1 Paguma larvata
GATATCTAAAAGCAATTGAAATTTATTCTCATACAGTTCTGGAGACTAGAATCCAAAAATCAAGGAGTAGACAGGTTGGCTTCTGGAGGTTCTGAAAGAGAATCTGCTCCTTACTTCTAGGTTGGCATCTGGTGGATGCCAGTAATCCTTGGCATTCTTTAACTTGTGGGGTCCTCATACAAACCCCTGCCCCCATCTTCCCATCACCTCTTCTCTGGGTCTGTGTGTCTCCTTCTCTTAAGGTATTTGTCTTTGGATTGAGGGTCCACCTAGATAATCCACGATGATCTTTTTTTTATGTTTATTTTTTGAGAGAGAGAGAGAGAGAGAGAGAGAGAGAGAGAGAGAGAGAGATAGAGTGCGAGTGGGGGAGGGGCAGAGAGAGAGAAAGAGAGAGAGACAAAATTGGAAGCAGGCTTCAGACTCTGCACTGGCAGCTCAGAGCCCATCCCAGGGCTGGAACCCATGAGCCACGAGATCATGACCTGAGTCGAAATAGGATGCTTAGCCCACTGAGCCACCCAGGAGCCCCCTTGAATGATCCTATTTAGAGACCCATAACTTATTTATATCTGCAAAGATCCTTTTTCCAAATAAGGTCACATTCACAGATTTCAGGTGGACATTTTTTTAAAAATTTTTTAACGTTTATTTATTTTTGAGAGACACAGAGACAGAACATGAGCAGGGGAAGGGCAGAGAGAGAGGGAGACACAGAAAGTAAAGCAGGCTCCAGGCTCTGATGAGCCATCAGCACAGAGCCCGATGCAGGGCTCGAACTCACAGACCATGAGATCATGACCTGAGCCGAAGTCAACTGCCTAACCAACTGAGCCACCCAGGCGCCCCTCAGGTGGACATATCTTTTATCCCAGTAGGTAAGATCAGAGAGTTGAGTTATTGTGGTGAGCGTTCCCTGTCTGTAATAGTACATACTGTAGTCAATAGTTGTAGCTAATTTGAGGACAAAATTAGATTCAAGATTAGGTCCTCTCCGTCATAAAATTTAGGCCAATTCAGCGCCAACCTGTAACTCGACTCATCTACTAGTCCACAAGCTATTACTTATCTGTGTCAACAATTGAGAGTAAGCCTTTAGAAGCTCCTAAGGCAACCTGACAATGTCTTTTGAAGCTAATAATGAAATATTGAGGTTTATGTTTTGTGTTTCTTTATTAAAACCTACTTTTCTAGTAATTGTTACTCTATTTCTAAAAATATTAGTGAGTTATTAAATTAAAAAAACATGGACTATTTGAGAAATACTCACATAGACTTTGTTGGTAACACAATTTAGACAACAATGTCTTTCTACAATTATGTCTGTCCACAGGACTGAAAACATTTCAGTGTCAGGAATGGAGGGGATATGTGTCACAATGTGCCTCATGTCACAGATAACAATTTCTAATTATTCCCTTGAGGTATCTCAGCATCTAGCTTTAATTTTGTCACTATTATGGTACCCACTCATCCAAGGCTGGTGCAGTAAACTAAAATATCTACGCATCAGGCGAATCGAATCAAGCTCTGTCTCAGAAGTTGCCATCCTCATGACTGCTGACAGCTTTCTTTGCCTCCCTAGTCAAGTTTTCTCACCTATAAAATATATTTCTTTTTGCTTTGAAGTCCTATTCAGCACTACCACCACCGCCAAAATAAAGTGTATGGCAACACAGGGACTATCACCTAGGGATTAGTTGGAGAAATGGACATTTGTTTTTTTCAAAAAAATTTTCATACATACAGCAAAGTTGAATAAAGTTTGCATCTGAAAAGTTCTAGAACCAATTCCAATGTGGGAAGTGGAGGAGAAGTTCTTCACACAACCAAACAAGCAATGCTCCAACACCAGCTGGGTGTCTTATGATTCAACCCAATTCTGATGCTACCTACCTACAGCAAGCACCACAGTGTGAAGGGTTCAGTCCTGCAGAACTGGCCTCTGCTTCAGATGCCAGTCACAAGTCCAGGTTGTTGCCTGTGCTTCTGACTGACTAGCTGCAGATAGGAGGTTCCTATACCCCCTTCCTTGGACTTCAGAAGCCAGTTGTAAGTCTAGATTGTTACCTCTACTTCCGACTGATTGGCTATCAGAGGATCTCACAACTGCCTTTTCATGTTGGATTAATTTGCCCTAGTGTGGCTCACAGAACTCAGGAAACCTATTTACTCACTAGATTATTGATTTATGACAAAGGATATTAAAAGACATGAATCAAGGCCAGATGAAAAGCTATATTGGGCGGGGCTACTGAACAAAGTTGCTTCTGTCTTCATGAAGTTTGTGGCTTGGCACTGTGGCACGTGGAAGGGTTGTGGTTCCCCAATCTGGAAGCTCTCCAAACCCCCTTCTTTTGAATTTTTATAGAGGTTTCATTACATAAGCATGGTTGATTAAATCATTGACCCTTGTACATGTTTATCACTATCTAATTCTCTCTCTAATCACTAGTGCATACATTTTTCCATTCTAGATTAGTTTTTATTTATTTCTAAGGAAATAGCAGACATCTCTATACTTCTACTTAAATACTGTAACAAACTAATTTTTTTTTATTTTTTTAATGTTTATTTATTTTTGAGAGGTAGAGACAGAGTGTGAGCAGGGGAAGGGGAGAGAGAGACACACACAGAATCTGAAGCAGGCTCCAGGCTCCGAGCTGTCAGCACAGAGCCTGACATGAGGCTAGAATCCAGGATCCCTGAGATCATGACCTGAGCCAAAGTCAGTAGCTCAACAGACTGAGCCACCCAGGCGCCCCTGTAACAAACTTATTAACCAGAGCTCAATATTTGACTAGTTCTCTTTTTTTTTATTAATGTTTATTCATTTTGAGAGAGAGAGAGAGAGAGTGTGTGTGTGTCAGAGTGTGAGCAGGGGAGGGGCAGAGAGAAAGGGAGACAGATTCCAAAGCAGGCTCCAGGCTCTGAGCTGTTAGCACAGAGCCTGATGCAGGGCTCAAACTCAAAAACTGAGATTGCGACCTGAGCTGAAGTTGGATGCTCAACCAGCTGAGCCACCCAGGCACCCTTGACTAGTTCTCTTTTGATATAAAATTTATATATGAAGAAATGAATATTAAGAGTATATTCACTGAGATTTGACAAACGCATACATTTAAGTAATCCTACCCCCACCAAGATTTTCAGCATTACCATCAATCCAGAGACAACCTAGTCCTGATTTTTCTACCTCAAATTGGATTTTTCTATTTTAGAACTTCATACACATGAAATGTTATGAAATGTTCTTTTTTATGTAAGACTTTTTTTCACTCAGCATGATGGTTCTAAGATTCAACTACAGTGTTGCATATATTAGTTCCATTTTGCTGAGTAGTATTCCATTTTATAAACATAGGTGAGTATACCACAATTTTGTATTCATTCTTCTATTAATGGACACCTCAATGCTTTCCAGATTTGGACTACTATGAATAAAATTCCTGTGAACATTTTTATATGTCTTTTTGTGAACATATATTCTCATTTGTCTTGATTAATTTGTGCCTCTATGTTTATACTGGTGATTTTTTTTTTTTTTTTTTTTTTTTGGTATGGTACAGTACAAAGTAAGGGTAGAGATTCATTCTTTACAAGAGGATATCTAGTTTCTCAGCACTAATTTTTGAAAACACTACCCTTCCCCCCTTTCTCCATTGAATTATCCTAGTACCTTATTTGAAATTTAATTGACCATATACATGTGTTTCTTTCCAGGGTTTCTATTCTGTTCCATTGATTTATATGACCATTCTTACCACAATACCAATACCACACTGTCTTGATTACTATAGCTTTATGGTAAGTCCTATACCTTTGTTCTTGTTTCAAAATGCTTTTTTACTTTTCAAGATCCTGTACCCTTCTGTATAAATTTTTAATCAGATTATCAATTTCTGCCAAAAAGAACCTCTTGGGATCCAATCTCTAGGTCCATCTGGGGAGAAATTATGTCTTTACTAACGTTGAGTTTCCATATTATGATTAAGATCATTCAGTGATTATGACATTTCTAATATGTTTTTCGATTCTAGAGTTTCCATTTGATTCTTTTCTTGCGATTTTATTTTCATTCCCTTGTTCATTCCTTGCGAGCATATTGTCCTTTATTTTATAAAGCACAGCTTTCAGAAATGTTTTAAAGTACTTGTCAGCTACTTCTAATATCTGTGTCAATCATCTTGGAGTTATCCATTCACATTTTCTGGTGTCTTCTGATGCCAAATAGTTTTGAATTGTATCCTGTACATCATGCAAGTAACATTGTAGATGCTCTAGATTTTATGTTCCTCTAAAATGAGTTGATAGTTTTGTTTGTTTTGTTTTTACAGGCGACAAACTTTGTTAGATTGTAAAGACTGTCCTTTGGATGCCAATTCAAATTCAGTTCAGTTCTTTTATTCTTACTTGCTTCTCTTGGAGTCTGGCTCATCCGTCCATCCATTGTTCAGGTGTCAGTGAGATCTTCAGACAAAGTTTATACACAGAATGGGCAGCTTCTCCTCTCCAGTGCTCTTCTTTCTGAGATTTCCCTCCCTCACCTCCCTTTTGCTTTTCAGAGGTTGTCACTCCCTAGCTCTGTCCTGTTTTTTAGACCAGAAAGACTGCAGGTTTTCTGTTAGACTTTCACCTACCCCAAGCTAAAAGCTGGTAAAAAGGAAGAAGGAGGGGGAGGAGGGGGAGGAAGGAGAGGAGGAAGGAGAGGAGGGGGAGGAGGAGGGGGAGGGGGAAGAGGGGGAGGAGGGGGGAAGGGGGGAGGAGGGAGAGAAGGGGAGGGGGGAGGAGGGGGAGGAAGGGGGGGAGGTGGGGGAGGAGGGGGAGACAAAGAAAAAGGAAGTGGAGAAAGAGTACAGGGTTGAAATATATTCTGTGTCTTTTACTTTTCCCAAGTGTCAGCTCCCCTTCAAAATCAGTTTATGTTAATTCTCCAGTGCTTTCAGGTACTTTGTTATATTGTGCCCAGAGTTTATAGTTGTTATCCGTGGGAGATCACATTAGGTGATCTTAGCCTTACTAGAAGCAGTGAAAAAATAGAATATTGCAAAGATGCTTGAAATCAGAGCCTATTGATAAAAAAGAGGGTTGCATTTCTCTTAAAAAATTCTCACACTTTAATGGTCCTTTGGCTTATATAAATATTAAGCCCAGGGCTAGAAGGGAAAAGAGATATTAAAAACAAATGGGATGCAAAAATTGATGTGCATAGTAAAATATAGGAATATTCAGGAATGTAGGTCCCTGGGATGGTTCTGAAATCAAAAGGACAAGATAGAAAAGAAGGGTGACACTGAAGTATCGGAACTTTGCTGGAGTGGGGGTACTAAGAGATGAAACAACTAAGAAAATAAAGGAGACTTCAATGTAGAAAAAATTTGGTCAGGACTGTCTGATAGTCAACTTTAAGTTGTATCTCTGTTTTTATTTTAAGACTTCTCTTTACCCCAAACTGATAGTATATCCCGCTAATTGTAAAAAAAAAAAAAAGAGCATATTCTCCTTTTCACCTGATTACTTCCCTGTATTGATTACATACTACTTCTCCAGCAGGTATATTATTTGAAAAAATCATCACTAAATTAACTTGAGGACAACAGCCTCCTAGAAAGATTAATGATATATAATTTACCTTTATGAAAGAAGCAAGCATCCAATAAATTAGAAAATGCATACCATCACCCAAGTAAATTGTTAAATATCCCAAGTGCTTATCTTATTGAGTATTTGACAAATGGATTTCACATTCATTCAATTACATCAGTGCTATTTTCATGTCACTTGCTCTATTGTTTGCATAAATGTATGCCTTTTCCACTATACCTTGTTTATGCGTACTTAACTGCATTCATTCTGTATCAGGGAGGGACACTCAGCGAGGACAATCCTGCGTCACAGGTACGCTCCTACTCAGATTCCTAGATTTCAGTGATAGTCTCATTCTATCTATATGGGATACCAAAAGTTTAAGTTTTTATACAATAGATTCCTTTATTATTTTCTACATAACCCGTGATTCTGCATTGGGAAATATTTTTTTCTAAGCACCGATTTTCTTTCTCATTTAAGTAGGAAAAAACAAAAAAGGGTGCAATTGACCAGGAGAATTTCCACTTGGGTAAGAGCAATAACTGTGTTAAAATAATTCCTTCTAAACACAAAATCTCTGTGTTTTAGTTAGTCTGGTAGCGTTTTGATAACTAAGTATACAATATTTGTTTTATTTAAAAATAATAAAAATGATTTGCAAAGCCTATACCGAGATATTTGTTTTTATGTCTCCTCCCCCAACTTTCATTCTTCTTTTGATAACCATACCTTTCTATTTCCTTTGGTAAAAAACCTCTCCACCTTTATTTGCTTCCAAGGGTGGCCACAATAGAGCGCCACAAATTAGATGGCTTAAAACAACAAAAATGTACTACCTTATCGTTCTGGAGACTAGACGTCCAAAATGAAGGTGTCAGCAGGGCCATGGTCCCTTCTGAAACCTGAAGAGGACAATCTTTTTTGCCTCTTCCTATATTCTGGTGATTTACCTGGCAGTCTCTGGTGTTTTGTGACTTACGCTGCATAATATCAGTCCTCTGCCTCCATCACATTGCTTCTTATAAGGACATCAGCCATGTTTGATTAAGGACTCACCCTATTTTGGTATTATCTCATCTTGATTAATTACATCTACAATCACCCTATTTCCAGATAAGATCACATTTTGAGGTATGGGGGTCAGGATTCCAATGTATCTTTTGAGGGGCAGCAATGCAACTCATAAACCACCATTCTCAGTCTTCTGGATGGATCTGACTCTACATTTGCCTCAAGAGATGGGCAAATGGCTCAGGTCTAGTCAATCAGAGCATATTCCCTTGCCCCAGCTGCTTGATTTCAGATCTGTGCCTCTGTATGAATCAGAGTGGACAAAATACAATGGGGACTTTGCTGTAATTTCAAAAGATAAGACACTTCTACTGAATTTGTAATTTGGAGAGTGTAGTGAAGCCTGGACTCACTACTAGCAGTTCTCTTGAGCCATGAATGTGGGTCCACTGCATAGAGATTTGGAAGAGAGAGAGAGAGGGCGATGTAATCAGGGTTTCTTGAAAAGCAAGAAATTGGCTCGGTGCAATTATGAAGGCTGAGAAGTCCCAAGGATCGTGCAGTCAGCAAGCTGGAGACCCCAGAGAGCTGGTGGTATATTTCAGTATGAATCTGAACACCTGAAGACGGGGAGTACTGGATGGTGTAGGTTCCAGTCCAAATGCTGGCAGGCTTTTGACTCAAGAGATTCTATTTTTAAGGTTCCTGTCAGAAGGCAAGAAAAGACGGATCTGCAGCTCAATAGGCTTTATGTTCCATTCAGGCCTTCAACTGATTGCCTAAGTCCCACCCACACTAGAGAGAGCAATCTGCTTTACTCAAGTTACTCATTCAAATGTTAATGCTCATTCAAAACACTCTTCCAGAAACATCTGAAATAACATTACCCAAATATCTGGGCAGCCTGTGACCCAGTCAAATAAGTACATAAAATTAATCACAGACCACTTTCTTTGTCATGGCTTGAGCTCCGTAAATTCACCCAGCCATCCATGAAGCTCTACCCTTGGGCTTTTCAAATAATGACCAATATATTCCCTTTTTCTTAAGTCCTGTATAAATTAAATATCCATTACGGGGTGCCTGGATGGCTTAGTCGGTTGAGCATCCAACTCTTGATTTTGGCTCAGGTCATGGCCTCACAGTTTGTAGAATCGAGCCCCACATCAGACTCTGCACTAACACGTGAAGCCTGCTTTGGATTCTCTCTTTTTCTCTGTGTCACTTCCCCTGCTAGTGCACTCTCTCTAAAAAATAACTAAATAAACTTAAAAATATATCCATTATTATATTCATAATATTCTAGGCCCCATTGGCTCCAAGTGGAAATCATTGGCAAATATCATAACTGAGATTATATACATTCATCTGTTATCATCCTCAGGCCTTTGGCAGCGAACAATAGCTTTATGCTGCACCTGCTGTAGGCCAGTAACTTGAATCATAGTCATCTATTCTTTAAACAACAAAATAACATGTTATAGTGTTACTTCCTGCCTAAGGAAAGAAACTCTTTCTTTGGGCCAGAATATGCTTGCTATTTATGCTTTTTCGTAACTTTTCTATCTAGTCATTCATAGTTGTATCCCCCAGACCAAATATCTCATCGAAATATTAAAACAGAATCAGCTAATAGTCCAGGAGAGCAGATAACTTTATGTCTTAGCATAGTGATTAGAAGATTTATACAACCCCAGCAGAGATTCAAAATTCTCCACAATATCATGCAGTCTATAAGTTGACATTTTCCCAGCCCTTGAGATGTCTGCATTTATGACTCTATAGAGAGAGAACTCAATCAACCAAGCAATACAATCAGTCTGGTTTCTTTAACGCTTGCTTTCTGTAAAGTTTTTTGATTGCAATGACACACACAACATAGAAAAAAAATTTCTCTCCACAAGACAGAAACTATACCAACTCAAGGATAAAATAAAGGAAGTAAGAGTGCCAAGTGTTGCTAAAAAGATTTCATTTTACTCAGTGGCTTTCTAAAAGTTTGCCCCACCCTGTTTGACTTCATCTGGGGTCCTGCTTCTGTATTTGCAAGTTAATTTCAGTAGTCAATAATGGTGTTGAATTCCTGCATCATGTGATCATAGCCCAGCCAGAAATATGTAGATGTTTCTAGAAAGTTTCTTAGAAGTTGAGTCATGTCAGAAATCTGCTAGAGGAAATTGCTATCTAAAAGAATTATATAAGAGAAATTTTAAAAGCAAAACATCTATTTGATAAAATAAAATGTCCTCAGACTTTATGTTTATGTATAAAATTTGTTTTTTCTTATTTTGGACTTGCTTTAAGCAAGTCTAGAATTCTCTTTTATGAAACCCTTCACGAACTAAATAAAACATTTTTCAGATGATTCTAAAGCAAGCAAGAGCAGAGAAGGTTGGACCTAATTAACTGAGGACTGTGCAGAAGTGAAATTAGTGTCTTTCCCTATTCTCCCTTTGAGGCTAATTTTAAATATTTAGATTGAAATATATATGTATGTATGTATATATACATATATATATACACATATATACACACACACACACATATTTTTATTTGGTAATCAAGCTATCTCATAAAGTTATACAAAGAGAGAATATAAATCTCACCTGGAGACTTTTGGACTCATTCTATTGCAAGTGACAGAAACCCAACTCGAACTAGCTTGAGAAAAAAAAAAAAAGAATTTACCAACTCATTGGATAGGAATATCTGGTTTCCTCAAAGCTTTGCTGATAGTAAAAACTGCCAATTTTTTATAAAATCCTTTCAATGTTTATTTTTCAGAGAGAAGGAGAGAGAGTGCAATTGGTGGAGGGGCAGAGAGAGAGGGAGACAGAGGATCTGAAGTGAGCTTTACGCTGACAGCAGAGAGTCAAATGCCAGGCTCCAACTCATGAATCATGAGATCATTACCTGAGCCGAGAACAAGAGTCAGATGCTTAACTGAGCCACCCAGGCATCCCCAGCAATTTTTGAAACATAAAAAAGATATTGCATTAAAAATTTCTTCCCTTATTAGTGATACTGGTTTTTTCATGTTTTTTTTCTAGCTATTTGACTCATTTCCTTTCATCAATTGCCCATAAGTTCATTTTAATTGAAATATTTCAAAAGTAGCAGTATTGATCCTTTTGTTGTCAAAGATTATATAAGTTTTCTTATTGTCTTTTGACCTTCAGTATGGATTTTATTTTGCTTGTCATTAAAATTTTAACACAGAAAACTCTGCCAATCTTTTCCTCTGTGGAATTATGGGTTACTAGACACACTTAGAAAAGCCTACCTTTATAAAGCCCTCAAAATTATTTTCTTCCTTTTTAAGGTTTTATTTTTTCCATTTAAATAATTTATCTGGAGTTTTGCTGTAGGAGGTATCTATCTGGCAAAGGTTTCACATGTCATATCTTTGGCACTGCAATTGACCATACAAAGTGAAATTGGAACAGAGACAAAGAGATGGCAAATTTTACCCAGCATAAAAAATGATGAATTTGCTTATTTTGTTTTAGTTTTATTAATTATTAGGATTCTTGTGTAAGTAAGGTAATTACCTATTGCGACATAAAAACTAAAAACAAAACCAAAAAAACTATCCCTCATAATGCAATGCCTCAAAATAAGAGTAAACTTTTTCTATCCTTCCAGTTTCTTTGGGTCATGAATTTTGACTTATCTGACTGGTTCTGCTTCAGGGTCTCTCACAAATTGGAGTCAAGACGTGCGCTGGAGTTGCAATCACCTAAAAGTTTGAGCTACAGTTCTGGTCCCAAGGTAACTCACCCAAATGGCTGGTAAGGTTCTGCTGATGAAGGCTCAGCTCCATCCTAACTGGGATCTCTGCAGGACTTTTGAGTGTCCTCATGAATGGTACTGGTTTTCCCCAAACCTAGTGATCCAAGAGAGTGCAAGCTGAGTGAAAGATATCCTTTCTATAACCTAACCAAAAAAGTCAAATTGCATCACTTCTGCCATATTCAGTCTATTAGATGAAGTTACTAAGGACTCAAGTAAAGTTGTCAAGATTGAACATCATATCCAAGCTCAGCTTTCTATTTTGATGTTAGTCCCAGACAGACCTTTTCTTGGGTTGTAAGATGATGACAGTTTTGGTGGCCACATTCTATCATCATTATATGCTGATTTTTCTTAGTTCTGGCTCACATATTCCACCACTAAAGCTGCTGGTGAAGTCAGACCCAGGCCACATAAATTAAGAGTGAAGGAAGAATAGGCCCCTACACAGAAAACAGAGATAGTTATGGAAGAAGGTGGAATGATGCTAGTGAGCTAAAACAAACAAACAAAAAACCACACATCTACTATCTATCCAGATGTACACACACTGGAATGTCATATTAGCATGTTTTAGACTATAATTCCAATAGGGCAGAAATCATGTTTCTCAAGTTTACCTTATATAGTACTAATTACAGTATCACACAAGAGATGTATCTATCCAGTGCTTTCAGATGATTATTGATGAATGATTTCAGATTACTTAACCATAGATGTTTCTAGCCAGGAGTCATATAGAAATATAGAACATCAGCACACCAGCATGGGTAAAGGCAGCCTGGGCTTAATGAGTATTGAAACAAGAGCTGGGCATAGCTGGGAGATCTCTATGGCAGCAGTTGAAACAGCACAATTCAATAGGTGACAAAGACTAGTGCTTGTTGTCCCCATAACCACTGAAGACGAATAATATCAGATCCCATCATAAACACATGCCTATGTCAATTTTAAAAATTTGAAAATACATGATTAACTATGCCTTTTTGAAAATGTTTATTTATTTATTTTGAGAGCTCACACAAGTGGGGGAGGGGCAGAGAGAGAAAAGAATCCCAAGCAGTTTCCACGCTCAGCATGGAGCCCAACATGGGGTTCTATCCCATGACCCTGAGATCATGACCTGAGCTGAAATCAAAAGTCAGATGCTTAACCAACTGAGATACCCAGGTGCCCCAATTCATGAGCCACCTTATCATGTCACAAACTTACACTACGATTTCACCCAGAGTTGACAAATATTAGAGACTTGCTAATGTTACACTGTGTTAAAAATTCCTCTCTGCTGTAGAAGATTCTTGACAACCATACTCCAGAGATTTCTTAACCCATGGTTCAAAGAATCTATTTAGCTCAATGGCTGGGAAGAGATAGAGGTGAAGGACCACATGTAGAAAAGAGGAAGCACTACTCTAGCTTCCCACAGACATTGCTGTACAGGAAGTGCCTATCTCAACAGCAACTCCTGCAGAAAGGTAAAGTTACCCAAGGGGATCCAACAATTAGTAAGATTCATGTTAATTCACACTGTTTCTCTTTAAACAACTTCCTTGTAATGTAGCTTCATATTCTCAGGCTCCACACAACTGATTTTGTGTTTAGCCACATTGTTGCATAACTTGAGGGGTTCCAAAGCGAATTCTGTTCCCCAAATGCCCCCTTAACTCTACACAAAGGCTGAAATCCCATAAGAGTGATTCCTTCAGTTAAGTTTTTTGTCACAGTGCTAAGGAAAACAACAGACAGTAAATAGTTCCAGAATGGGTTCTTAAACACAAATCAATGCCTAGGAAATGAGCTTACTGGTTTCCTTCTAAGCTGCTTCCAAAGAAGAGAGGCAGTCTCATGGCATTTTAAATTTCTGCATGGAGCAATAATGGACACATAAAGATACATGGCCCTTTGCATGGAAGGATGAAGATGATGGTATAGGAGAGAACATAAATGGGGGAGACTTTATTTGCCTCAATAATTTGGCCAGGGGTAGTCCCTACTCATTTGCTAGGAGATAGGAATTAAAGCATTAGCCTGTAAAATCAGATTGGTTAGTTTGCTGTGGCCTTTGATTCCATCTTCA
>JAINVK010000649.1:0-34252 GCA_030068075.1 Paguma larvata
GCATTCCCCACAGTGTTGTTTCACAGAGTTGAGTGTGTGGCACTTCGCTGCGAGGTCTGCGCAATCAGTTTCTCACAATGCTAATTTATGGAAACAAGAGGTTGGGTCAATGAGGCAATCCCCACAGTGTTGTTTCACAGAGTGAAGCTTATGACGACAATTCGCTGCTAGTTCTGCCATTCAATTTCACACACTGGTAACTTACTGAAACAAGATATTAGGTGAAGGAGGCATTCCCCACAGTGTTGTTTCACAGAGATGATTGCACAGTACTTTGCTCCTAGTTCTGGTCATGGGAATCCACACACTCTAAACTTACAGAAACAAGATGTTAGTTGAATTAGGCTTCCCCACAGTGTTGTTTCAAGGCCTGGAGCATATGGCACCTCGCTGCTAGTTCTGCCCATTCATTTCCTCACACTGCTAACTTACTGACACAAGATGTTAGATGAAAGAGGCATTCCCCACAGTGTTGTTTCACAGAGTTGACTGTATGGCACATCACTGCGAGGTCTGCGCATTCAGTTTCACACAATGCTAACTTACTGAAACATGATATTAGTTGAAGGAGCCATTTGCTACAGTGTTGTTTCACAGAGATGAGTGCATAACACTTTGCTCCTAGTTCTGCTCTCGGCAATCCACATCCACTTAATTTACAGAACAAAGATGTTAGTTGAAAGAGGCATTCCCCACCATGTTGTTTCACAGCCTGGAGCGAATGACACTTTGCTACTTCTTCTGCGCGTTCAATTCCTCACACTGCTAACTAACTGAAACTACACGTTACGTGAAAGAGGCATTTTGCACAGGGTTGCTTCAAGAGTTGAGTGTGTGGCACTTCTCTGGGAGGTCTGCGCTCTGAGAAACAACACAATTGGGAATGCCCCATTCAACTAACCGCTCATTTCAGTAAGTTAGCATGGTGTGAAACTGAATGTGCACACATAGCAGCGAAGTGGCATATACTCAACTCTGTGAAACAACGGAGTATGAAAGGCCTCCCGCAACTAACAGCTTGTTTCAGCAAGTAAGCAGTGTGTGACATAAAATGCGCAGAACAGGCAGCGAGGAGGGCATCATGCACTCAACTCTGTGAAACAACACGGTGGGGAATGCCTCATTGAACTAAACTCTTGTTTCAGTAGGTTAGCATTGTGTGATACAGAATGCGCAGACCTAGTAGTGAAGTCTCATACACTCAACTCTGTGAAACAATGCAGTGCGGAAGGCCTCCTGCAACTAACAGGTTGTTTCAGCAAGTTAGCAGTGTGTGATATAGAACGCGCAGAACAGGCAGCAAAGTACCATGCACTCAACTCTCTGAAGTAACACTGTGGGTAGTGCCCCTTAAAAGTTACATCTTGTGTCAGTAAGTTAACAGTGTGAGGAACTGAATGCGCAGAACTAGCAGCAACGTGCCATAGACTCAACTCTGTGAAACAACGCAGTGCGGAATGCCCCCTGCAACGAACAGCTTCTTTCAGCAAGTAAGCGGTGTGTGATATAGAAAGAGCAGAACAGGTAGCGAGGTGGCATGCACTCAACTCTCTGCAATAACACTGTGGGGAACTCCTCTTTCAAGTTACATCTTGTTTCAGTAAGTTAGCAGTGTGAGGAACTGAATGCGCAGAGCCATACACTCCACTCGGTGAAATAAAACTATGGCGAGTGCCTCACTGAAGTAACCACTTGTTTCAGTAAGGTAGCAGTAGACGAACCCAATTCGTAGAAGAAGCAGCAAAGTGTTGTACACTCAATTCTGAGAAACAACACTGGGTGGAAGGCCTCATTCCTCTACTCCATGTTTCAGTAAGTTAACAGCGCGTGGAATCCAACGCACAGATTTTAGACCTAAGTGCCATACACACAACTCTGTGAAACAACACTGTGGGAAACTCAACTCTGTGAAAGAACGCAGTGCTGATGGCCTCCTACAACCACCAGCTTGTTTCAGCAAGTGTGATATAGAATCATGAGAGGTGACATGCCTCATCTCTGTGAAATAACCCTGTGGGGATTGCCTCTTCCAAGTAACATCTTGTATCAGTAAGGTAGCAGTGCGAGAAGCTGAAAGCGCAGATCAGGAAGCAAAGTGCCATACACTCCCGGTCTGTGAAACAACACTGTGGCGAGTGCCTCTCTGAAGTAACCTCTTGTTTCAGTAAGGTGGCAGTGTACGGTATCCAATTCGCAGAACTAGCAGCAAAGTGTCCTCTACTCAATTCTGTGAAACAACACTGGGTGGAAGGCCTCATTCCTCCAACCTGATTCAGTAGGTTAGCAGCGTTTGGAATCCATTGCAAAGATCTTGGAGCGAATTGCCATACACACAACTCTGTGAAACAACACTGTGTCGAGTGCCTCATTGAACTAACCTCTTGTTTCAGTTAGGTAGCACGGTTAGGAACTGAATGCGCAGAACAGACAGCAAAGTGCCATACAGTCCACTCTGTGAAACAACACTGGGGCGAGAGACTCTCTGAGGTAACCTCTTGTATCAGTAAGATAGCAGTGTACGGAATCCAATTCGCTGAACTAGCAGCAAAGTGTTCTCTACTAAATTCTGAGAAACAACACGGTGTGCAAGGCCTCATTCCTCTAAACTGTCCCAGTAGGTTAGCAGCGCTTGGAACCCAATGCACAGAACTTGGAGGGAAGTGGCACACACACAACTCTGTGAAACAACACTGTAGCCAGTGCCTCACTGTTCTAACCTCTTGTTTCATTTAGGTAGCACGGTTAAAAACTGAAAGCACAGAACTAGCAGGAAAGAGCCATACGCTTTACTCTGTGAAACAACACAGTGGCGAGTGCCTCACCGAAGTAACCTCTTATTTCATTTAGGCAGCACTGCTAGGAACTGAATGTGCAGAACAGGCAGCAACCCGCTATACACTCCACTCTGTGAACCAACACCGTGGCGAGTGCCTCATTGAACTAACCGCTTGTTTCATTTAGGTAGCGCCGTTAAGAACTGAATGCCCAGAACAGGCAGCAAAGTGCTATATACTTCACTCTGTGAAGCAAAACTGTGCGGAGTGCTTCATTGAACTAACCTCTTGTTTCATTTAGGTAGCAGGGTTCGGAACTGAATGCACAAAACTCGAAGCAGAGAGCCCTACACTCCACTCTGTGAAGCCACACTGTGGCAAGTGCCTCATTGAACTAACCTCTTGTTTCTTTTAGGTAGCACGGTTAAGAACTGAATGCGTAGAACAGGCAGCAAAGAGCCATATGCTTTACACTGTGAAAGAGCACAGTAGCCAGTGCTTCACTGACCTAACCTCTTGTTTCATTTAGGTAGCATGGTAAAAAAATTGATGCGAAGAACTAGCAGCAAAGAGCCATACGCTTTACTCTGTGAAACAACACAGTGGCGAGTGCCTCACTGAACTAACCTCTTGTTTCACTTAGGTAGCACGGTTAAAAACTGAAGGCGCAGAACTAGCATCAAAGAGCCATATTCTTTACTCTGTGAACTAAAACAGTGGCGAGTGCCTCATTGAACTATCCTCTTCTTTCATTTAGGTAGCACGGTTAAGAACTGAATGCATAGAAAAGCCAGCAAATTGCTACATACTCCCTCTGTGAGGGAACATTCTGGCGAGTGCCTCATTGAACTAACCTCTTGTTTCACTTAGGTAGCACGGTTAAACACTGAATGTGCAGAACTAGCAGCAAAGAGCCATATGCTTTACTCTGTGAAACAACACAGTGGCGAGTGCCTCACTGAACTAACCTCTTGTTTCACTTAGGTAGCACGGTTATAAACTGAATGCGAAGAACTAGCAGCAAGGAGCCATACGCTTAACTCTGTGAAACAATACAGTGGCGAATGCCTCACTGAACTAACCTCTTGTTTCATTAAGGTAGCACTGTTAGGAACTGAATGCGCAGAACAGGCAGCAACGTGCTATACACTCCACTCTGTGAACCAACACTGTGGCGAGTGCCTCATTGAACTAACCTCTTGTTTCATTTAGGTAGCGCCGTTAAATACTAAATGCGAAGAACAGGCAGCAAAGTGCGACATACTCAACTCTGTGAAACAACACTGTGACGAGTGCCTCAAAGAACTAACCTCTTGTTTTATTTAGGTAGCAGTGTTAAAAACTGAATGTGGAAAACTAGAAGCAATGAGCCCTACTCTCCACTCTGGGAAGCAACATTTTGGCGAGTGCCACATTGTACTATCATCTTCTTTCATTTAGGTAGCAGGGTTAGGAACTGAATGTGTAGAAATAGCAGCAACGTGCGATAGACTCCAATCTGTGAACCAACACTGTGGCAAATGCCTCATAGAACTAAACCCTAGAGTCAATTAGGTAGCACGGTTAGGAAATGAGCGCAGAAATAGCAGCAACGTGCTATATACTTCACTCTGTGAACTAAAACTGTGGCCAGTACCTCATTGAACTATCCTCTTGTTTCATTTAGGTAGCACGGTTAAGAACTGAATGTGCAGAACAGGCAGCAACGTGCTATACACTCCACTCTGAAGCAACAGTGTGGCAGGTGCCTCATTGAACTAACCTCTTGTTTCATTTAGGAAGCACGGTTAAGAACTGAATGCCCAGAAGAGGCAGCAAAGTGCTATGTTCTTCGCTCTGTGAAGCAACACTGTGCGGAGTGCCTCATTGAACTAACCTCTTGTTTCATGGAGGTAGCAGGGTTCGGAACTGAATGCACAAAACTCGAAGCAGAGAGCCCTACATTCCACTCTGTGAAGCAACAGATTGGCGAGTGCCTCACTAAACTAACCTCTTGTTTCATTTAGTTTGCAATGTTAGGAACTGAACAGGCAGCAAGGTGCTATACCCTCCACCCTGTGAACAAACACTGTGGCGAGTGCCTCACTGAACTAACCTCTTGTTTCACTTAGGTAGCACGGTTAAAAACTGAATGAGCCGAACTAGCAGCAAAGAGCCATACGCTTCACTCTGTGAAACAACACAGTGGCGACTGCCTCACTGAACTAACCTCTTGTTTCACTTAGGTAGCACGGTTAAAAACTGAATGCGTAGAACTAGCAGGAAAGAGTCATACGCTTTACTTTGTGAAACAACACAGTGGCGAGTGCCTCACTGAACTAACCTCTTGTTTCACTTAGGTAGCACGTTTAAAGACTGAATGAGCAAAACTAGCAGCAAAGAGCCATACACTTTACTCTGTGAAACAACTCAGTGGCGAGTGCCTTACTGAACTAACCTCTTGTTTCATTAGGTAGCACGGTTAAAAACTGAATGCGCAGAACTAGCAGCAAAGAGACATACGCTTTACTCTGTGAAACAACACAGTGGCGAATGCCTCACTGAACTGAAGTCTTGTTTCACTCTGGTGGCTCTGTTAGGAACTGAATGCGCAGAACAGGCAGCAAGGTGCTATACACTCCACTCTGTGAAGCCACACTGCGGCGCGTACCTCATTGAACTAACCACTTTTTTCTTTTAGGTAGCACTGTTAAGAACTGAATTCACAGAACAGGCAGCAAATTGATACATACTCCACTCTGTGAGGGAACACATTGGCGAGTGCCTCCCTGAACTAACCTCTTGTTTCACCTAGGTAGAACGGTTAAAAATGAATGCGCAGAACTAACAGCAAAGAGCCATTCGCTTTACTCTGTGAAACAACACAGTGGCGAGTGCCTCACTGAACTAACCTCTTGTTTCACTTAGGTAGCACGGGTAAAAACTGAATGCGTAGAACTAGCAGGAAAGAGCAATACGCTTTACTCTGTGTAACAACACAGTGGCGAGTGCCTCACTGAACTAACCTCTTGTTACACTTAGGCAGCACGGTTAAAGACTGAATGAGCAGAAGTAGCAGCAAAGAACCATACGCTTTACTCTGTGAAACAACTCAGTGGCGACTGCCTCACTGAACTAACCTCCACTTTCACTTAGGTAGCACGGTTAAAAACTGAAGGCGCAGAACTAGCAGGAAAGAGCCATATGCTTTACTCTGTGAACTAAAACAGGGGCGAGGGCCTCATTGAACTATCCTCTTGTTTCATTTAGGTAGCACGGTTAAGAACTGAATGCGCAGAACAGGCAGCAACGTGCTATACACTCCACTCTGTGAAGCCACACTGTGGCGAGTTCCTCATTGAACTAACCTCTTATTTCTTTTGGGTAGCAGGTTAAGAACTGAAGGCATAGAACAGGCAGCAAATTGCTAAATACTCCACTCTGTGAGGGAACACTTTGGCTAGCGCCTCACTGAATTAACCTCTTGTTTCACTTAGGAAGCACGGTTAAAAATTGAATGCGCAGAACACGCAGCAAAGAGCCATCCGCTTTACTCTGTGAAACAACACAGCGGCGAGGGCTTCACTGAACTCACCTCTTCTTTCACTTAGGTAGCACGGTTAAAAACTGAATGCGTAGAACTAGCAGGAAAGAGCCAAACGCTTTACTCTGTTAAACAACACAGTGGCGAGTGCCTCACTGAACTACCCTCTTGTTTCATTTAGTTAGCAATGTTAGGAATTGATTACGCAAAACAGGGAGCAAGGTGCTATACACTCCACTCTGTGAAGCCACACTGCGGCGAGTGCCTCATTGCACTAACCACTTGTTTCTTTTAGGTAGCACTGTTAAGAACTGAATGCACAGAACAGGCAGCAAATTGCTACATACTCCACTCTGTGAGGGAACACTTTGGCGAGTGCCTCCCTGAACTAACCTCTTGTTTCACATAGGTAGAACGGTTAAAAATGAATGCGCAGGACTAACAACAAAGAGCCATTCGCTTTACTCTGTGAAACAACACAGTGGCGAGTGCCTCACTGAACTAACCTCTTGTTTCACTTAGGTAGCACGGGTAAAAACTGAATGCGTAGAACTAGCAGGAAAGAGCAATACGCTTTACTCTGTGTAACAACACAGTGGCGAGTGCCTCACTGAACTACCTCTTGTTTCACTTAGGTAGCACGGTTAAAAACTGAATAGGCAGATCTAGCAGCAAAGAGCCATATGCTTTACTTGGTGAAACAATACAATGGCGAGTGCCTCACTGAACTAACCTCTTGTTTCACTTAGGTAGCACGGTTAGAAACTGAATGCGAAGAACAAGCAGCAAAGAGCCATTCGCTTTACTCTGTGAAAAAACACAGTGGCGAATGCCTCACTGAACTAACCTCTTGTTTCTTTAAGGTAGCACTGTTAGGAACTGAATGCGCAGAACAGGCAGCAATGTGCTATACACTCCATTCTGTGAACCAACACTGTGGCGCGGGCCTCACTGAACTAACCTCCTGTTTCCCTTAGGTAGCACGGTTAAAAACTGAAGGCGCAGAACTAGGAGCAAAGAGCCATATGCTTTACTCTGTGAACTAAAACAGGGGCGAGTGCCTCATTGAACTATCCTCTTGTTTCATTTAGGTAGCACGGTTATTAACTGAATGCGCAGAACAGGCAGCAACGTGCTATACACTCCACTCTGTGAAGCCACACTGTGGCGAGTGCCTCATTGAACTAACCTCTTCTTTCTTTTAGGTAGCACGGTTAAGAACTGAATGCATAGAACAGGCAGGCAATTGCTACATACTCCATCCTTGAGGGAACACTTTGGCGAGTGCCTCACTGAACTAACCTCTTCTTTCACTTAGGTATTACGGTAAAAACCTGAATGCGGAGAACTAGCAGCAAAGAGCCATATGTTTTACTCTGTGAAACAACACTGTGGCGAGTGCCTCACTGATGTAACCTCTTGTTTCACTTAGGTAGCACAGTTAAAGACTGAATGAGCAGAACTAGCAGCAGAGAGCCATACGCTTTACTCTGTGAAAAAACACAGTGGCGAGTGCCTCACTGATCTAACCTCTTGTTTCTTTTAGTTAGCAATGTTAGGAACTGAATGCGTAGAACTAGCAGGAAAGAGGCATACGCTTTACACTGTGAAACAACACTGTGGCGAGTGCCTCACTGAACTAACCTCCACTTTCACTTAGGTAGCACGGTTAAAAACTGAAGGCGCAGAACTAGCAGCAAAGAGCCCTCCGCTTTACTCTGTGAAACAACACAGTGGCGAGTGCCTCACTGAACTACCCTCTTGTTTCATTTAGATAGCACGGTTAAGAACTGAAGGCATAGAACAGGCAGGAAATTGCTACATACTCCACTCTGTTAGGGAACACTTTGGCTACCGCCTCACTGAATTAACCTCTTGTTTCACTTAGGAAGCACGGTTAAAAATTGAATGCGCAGAACACGCAGCAAAGAGCCATCCGCTTTACTCTGTGAAACAACACAGTGGCGAGTGCCTCACTGAACTACCCTCTTGTTTTATTTAGTTAGCAATGATAGGAATTGAATGCGCAGAACAGGGACAAGGTGCTATACACTCCACTCTGTGAAGCCACACTGCGGCGAGTGCCTCATTGAACTAACCACTTGTTTCTTTTAGGTAGCACTGTTAAGAACTGAATGCACAGAACAGGCAGCAAATTGCTACATACTCCACTCTGTGAGGGAACACTTTGGCTAGCGCCTCAATGAATTAACCTCTTGTTTCACTTAGGAAGCACGGTTAAAAACTGAATGAGCAGAATTAGCAGCAAAGAGCCATACGCTTTACTCTGTGAAACAACACAGTGGCGAGTGCCTTACTGAACTAACCTCCTGTTTCAGTTAGTTAGCACCGATAGAAACTGAATGCGAAGTACTACCAGCAAGAAGCCATGCGCTTTTCTCTGTGAAACAGCACAGTGGCGAGTGCCTCACTGAACTAACCTCTTGTTTCACTTAGGTAGCACGGTTAAAGACTGAATGAGCAGAACTAGCAGCAAAGAGCCATTCGCTTTACGCTGTGAAACAACTCAGTAGCGAGTGCCTCACTGAACTAACCTCTTGTTTCTTTAAGGTAGCACTGTTAGGAACTGAATGCGCAGAACAGGCAGCAACGTGCTATACACTCCATTCTGTGAACCAACACTGTGGCGCGGGCCTCACTGAACTAACCTCCTGTTTCCCTTAGGTAGCACGGTTAAAAACTGAAGGCGCAGAACTAGGAGCAAAGAGCCATATGCTTTACTCTGTGAACTAAAACAGGGGCGAGTGCCTCATTGAACTATCCTCTTGTTTCATTTAGGTAGCACGGTTATTAACTGAATGCGCAGAACAGGCAGCAACGTGCTATACACTCCACTCTGTGAAGCCACACTGTGGCGAGTGCCTCATTGAACTAACCTCTTCTTTCTTTTAGGTAGCACGGTTAAGAACTGAATGCATAGAACAGGCAGGCAATTGCTACATACTCCATCCTTGAGGGAACACTTTGGCGAGTGCCTCACTGAACTAACCTCTTCTTTCACTTAGGTACTACGGTAAAAACCTGAATGCGGAGAACTAGCAGCAAAGAGCCATATGTTTTACTCTTTGAAACAACACAGTGGCGAGTGCCTCACTGAACTAACCTCTTCTTTCACTTAGGTACTACGGTAAAAAACTGAATCTGGAGAACTAGCAGCAAAGAGCCATATGTTTTACTCTGTGAAACAACACAGTGGCGCGTGCCTCACTGATCTAACCTCTTGTTTCATTTAGTTAGCAATGTTAGGAACTGAATGCAGAGAACAGGCAGCAAGGTGCTATACACCCCACTCTGTGAAGCCACAATGCGGCGAGTGCCTCATTGAACTAACCACTTTTTTCTTTTAGGTAGCACTGTTAAGAACTGAATTCACAGAACAGGCAGCAAATTGATACATACTCCACTCTGTGAGGGAACACTTTGGCGAGTGCCTCCCTGAACTAACCTCCTGTTTCACTTAGTTAGCACCGATAGAAACTGAATTCGAAGTACAACCAGCAAGAAGCCATACGCTTTTCTCTGTGAAACAGCACAGTGGCGAGTGCCTCACTGAACTAACCTCTTGTTTCACTTAGGTAGCACGGTTAAAGACTGAATGAGCAGAACTAGCAGCAAGAAGCCATACGCTGTACTCTGTGAAACAACACGGTGGCGAGTGCCTCACTGAACTAACCTCTTGTTTCACTTAGGTAGCACGGTTAAAAACTGAATGCGCAGAACAAGCAGCAAAGAGCCATTCGCTTTACGCTGTGAAACAACACAGTGGCGAATGCCTCACTGAACTAACTTCTTGTTTCTTTAAGGTAGCACTGTTAGGAACTGAATGCGCAGAACAGGCAGCAACGTGCTATACACTCCATTCTGTGAACCAACACTGTGGCGCGGGCCTCACTGAACTAACCTCCTGTTTCCCTTAGGTAGCACGGTTAAAAACTGAAGGCGCAGAACTAGGAGCAAAGAGCCATATGCTTTACTCTGTGAACTAAAACAGGGGCGAGTGCCTCATTGAACTATCCTCTTGTTTCATTTAGGTAGCACGGTTATTAACTGAATGCGCAGAACAGGCAGCAACGTGCTATACACTCCACTCTGTGAAGCCACACTGTGGCGAGTGCCTCATTGAACTAACCTCTTCTTTCTTTTAGGTAGCACGGTTAAGAACTGAATGCATAGAACAGGCAGGCAATTGCTACATACTCCATCCTTGAGGGAACACTTTGGCGAGTGCCTCACTGAACTAACCTCTTCTTTCACTTAGGTACTACGGTAAAAACCTGAATGCGGAGAACTAGCAACAAAGAACCATACGCTTTACTCTGTGAAACAACACAGTGGCGAGTGCCTCACTGAACTAACCTCTTCTTTCACTTAGGTACTACGGTAAAAACCTGAATCTGGAGAACTAGCAGCAAAGAGCCATATGTTTTACTCTGTGAAACAACACAGTGGCGCGTGCCTCACTGATCTAACCTCTTGTTTCATTTAGTTAGCAATGTTAGGAACTGAATGCAGAGAACAGGCAGCAAGGTGCTATACACCCCACTCTGTGAAGCCACAATGCGGCGAGTGCCTCATTGAACTAACCACTTTTTTCTTTTAGGTAGCACTGTTAAGAACTGAATTCACAGAACAGGCAGCAAATTGATACATACTCCACTCTGTGAGGGAACACTTTGGCGAGTGCCTCCCTGAACTAACCTCCTGTTTCACTTAGTTAGCACCGATAGAAACTGAATTCGAAGTACAACCAGCAAGAAGCCATACACTTTTCTCTGTGAAACAGCACAGTGGCGAGTGCCTCACTGAACTAACCTCCTGTTTCCTTAGGTAGCACGGTTAAAGACTGAATGTGCAGAACTAGCAGCAAAGAGCCATACGCTTTACTCTGTGAAACAACTAAGTGGCGAGTGCCTCACTGAACTAAACTCTTGTTTCAGTTAGGTAGCACGGTTAAAACCTGAATACGCAGATCTAGCAGCAAAGAGCCATTCGCTTTACTCTGTGAAACAACACAGTGGCGAATGCGTCACTGAACTAACCTCTTGTTTCTTTAAGGTCGCAGTGTTAGGAACTGAATGCGCAGAACAGGCAGCAACGTGCTATACACTCCATACTGTGAAGCCACACTGTGGCGAGTGCCTCATTGAACTAACCTTTTCTTTCTTTTAGGTAGCACGGTTAAAAACTGAATGAATAGAACAGGTAGCAAATTACTACAAACTCCACTCTGTCAGGGAACACTTAGGCGAGTGCCTCACTGAACTAACCTTTTGTTTCACTTAGATAGCACGGTTAAAAACTGAAAGAGCAGAACAAACAGGAAAGAGCAATTCTCTTTACTCTGTGAAACAACACAGTGGCGAGTGCCTCACCGAACTAAACTCTTGTTTCATTTAGGTAGCACGGTTAGAAACATAATGGGCAAACAAGGAGCAAAGAGCCTTTCGCTTTACTCTGTGAAACAACACACTGGCGAGTGCCTCACTAAACTAACCTCTTGTTTCACTTAGGTAGCACGGTTAAAAACTGAATGCGCAGAACTAGCAGCAAAGAGCCGTAAGCTTTACTCTGTGAAACAACACAGTGGCGAGTGCCTCACTGAACTAACCTCTTGTTTAACTTAGGTAGCTCTGTTAAAAATTGAATGAGCAGAATTAGCAGCAAAGAGCCATACGCTTTACTCTGTGAAACAACACAGTGGCGAGTGCCTCACTGAACTAACCTCCTGTTTCACTTAGCACCGATAGACACTGAATGCGAAGTACTACCAGCAAGAAGCCATACGCTGTACTCTGTGAAACAACACAGTGGCGAGTGCCTCACTGAACCAACCTCTTGTTTCACTTAGGTAGCACGGTTAAAGACTGAATGAGCAGAACTAGCAGCAAAGAGCCATACGCTTTACTTTGTGAAACAACTAAGTGGCGAGTGCCTCACTGAACTAAACTCTTGTTTCATTAGGTAGCACGGTTAAAAACTGAATGCGCAGAACTAGCAGCAAAGAGCCATTCGCTTTACTCTGTGAGACAACACAGTGGCGAGTGCCTCCCTGATCTAACCTCTTGTTTCTTTAGTTAGCAATGTTAGGAACTGAATGCGTAGAATTAGCAGGAAAGAGGCATACGCTTTACAATGTGAAACAACACTGTGGCGAGTGCCTCACTGAACTAACCTCCACTTTCACTTAGGGAGCACGGTTAAAAACTGAAGGCGCAGAACTAGCAGGAAAGAGCCATATGCTTTACTCTGTGAACTAAAACAGGGGCGAGGGCCTCATTGAACTATCCTCTTGTTTCATTTAGGTAGCATGGTTAAGAACTGAATGCGCAGAACAGGCAGCAACGTGCTATACACTCCACTCTGTGAAGCCACACTGTGGCGAGTGCCTCATTGAACTAACCTCTTGTTTCACTTAGGTAGCACGCTTAAAAACTAAAAGCGCAGAGCTAACAGCAAAGAGCCATTCTCTTTACTCTGTGAAACAACTCAGTGGCGAGTGCTTCACTGAACTAACCTCTTGTTTCATTTAGGTAGCACGGTTAGAAACTTAATGCGCAAAACAAGCAGCAAAGAGCCTTTAGCTTTACTCTGTGAAACAACTCAGTGGCGAGTGCCTCTCTGAACTAACCTCTTGTTTCACAGGTAGCACGATTAAAGACTGAATGCGCAGAACTAGCAGCAAAGAGCCATAAGCTTTACTCTGTGAAACAACACAGTGGCGAGTGCCTTACTGAACTAACCTCTTGTTTCATTAGGTAGCACGGTTAAAAACTGAATGCGCAGAACTAGCAACAAAGAGCCATACTCTTTACTCTGTGAAACAACACAGTGGCGAGTGCCTCACTGAACTAACCTCTTGTTTCATTAGGTAGCACGGGTAAAAACTGAATGCGTACAACTAGCAGGAAAGAGCAATACGCTTTACTCTGTGTAAGAACACAGTGGCGAGTGCCTCACTGAACTAACCTCTTTTTACAGTTAGGCAGCACGGTTAAAGACTGAATGAGCAGAACTAGCAGCAAAGAACCATACGCTGTACTCTGTGAAACAACTCAGTGGCGAGTGCCTCAATGAACTAATCTATTGTTTCATTTAGTTAGCAATGTTACGAACTGAATGCGTAGAACAGGCAGCAAGGTGCTATACCCTCCACTCGGTGAACAAACACAGTGGCGAGTGCCTCACTGAACTAATCTCTTGTTTCACTTAGGTAGCACGGTTAAAAACTGACAGCGTAGAACTAGCAGGAAAGAGCCATGCGCTTTACTCTGTGAAACAACACAGTGGCGAGTGCCTCACTGAACTAACCTCTTGTTTCACTTAGGTAGCACAGTTAAAGACTGAATGAGCGGAACTAGCAGCAAAGAGCCATACGCTTTACTCTGTGAAACAACTCAGTGGCGAGTGCCTCACTGAACTAACCTCTTGTTTCATTAGGTATCACGGTTAAAAACTGAATGCGCAGAACTAGCAGCAAAGAGCCATTCGCTTTACTCTGTGAAACAACACAGTGGCGAGTGCCTCCCTGATCTAACCTCTTGTTTCTTTTAGTTAGCATTGTTAGGAACTGAATGCGTAGAATTAGCAGGAAAGAGGCATACGCTTTACACTGTGAAACAACACTGTGGCGAGTGCCTCACTGAACTAACCTCCACTTTCACCTAGGTAGCACGATTAAAAACTGAAGGCGCAGAACTAGCAGGAAAGCGCCATATGCTTTACTCTGTGAATTAAAAAAGGGGCGATGGCCTCATTGAGCTATCCTCTTGTTTCATTTAGGTAGCATGGTAAGAACTGAAGGCATAGAACAGGCAGGAAATTGCTACATACTCCACTCTGTGAGGGAACACTTTGGCTAGCGCCTCACTGAATTAACCTCTTATTTCACTTAGGAAGCACGGTTAAAAATTGAATGCGCAGAACACGCAGCAAAGAGCCATCCGCTTTACTCTGTGAAACAACACAGCGGCGAGGGCTTCACTGAACTAACCTCTTGTTTCACTTAGGTAGCACGGTTAAAAACTGAATGCGTAGAACTAGCAGGAAAGAGCCAAACGCTTTACTCTGTGAAACAACACAGTGGCGAGTGCCTCACTGAACTACCCTCTTGTTTCATTTAGTTAGCAATGTTAGGAATTGAATGCGCAGAACAGGGAGCAAGGTGCTATACACTCCACTCTGTGAAGCCACACTGCGGCGAGTGCCTCATTGCACTAACCACTTGTTTCTTTTAGGTAGCACTGTTAAGAACTGAATGCACAGAACAGGCAGCAAATTGCTACATACTCCACTCTGTGAGGGAACACTTTGGCGAGTGCCTCACTGAACTAACCTCTTGTTTCACTTAAGTAGCACAGATTAAGACTGAATGAGCAGAACTAGCAGCAAAGAGCCATAAGCTTTACTCTGTGAAACAACACAGTGGCGAGTGCCTTACTGAACTAACCTCTTGTTTCATTAGGTATCACGGTTAAAAACTGAATGCGCAGAACTAGCAGCAAAGAGCCATTCGCTTTACTCTGTGAAACAACACAGTGGCGAGTGCCTCCCTGATCTAACCTCTTGTTTCTTTTAGTTAGCATTGTTAGGAACTGAATGCGTAGAATTAGCAGGAAAGAGGCATACGCTTTACACTGTGAAACAACACTGTGGCGAGTGCCTCACTGAACTAACCTCCACTTTCACTTAGGTAGCACGATTAAAAACTGAAGGCGCAGAACTAGCAGGAAAGAGCCATATGCTTTACTCTGTGAACTAAAACAGGGGCGAGGGCCTCAATGAACATTCCTCTTGTTTCATTTAGATAGCACGGTTAAGAACTGAAGGCATAGAACAGGCAGCAAATTGCTACATACTCCACTCTGTGAGGGAACACTTTGGCTAGCGCCTCACTGAATTAACCTCTTATTTCACTTAGGAAGCACGGTTAAAAATTGAATGCGCAGAACACGCAGCAAAGAGCCATCCGCTTTACTCTGTGAAACAACACAGCGGCGAGGGCTTCACTGAACTAACCTCTTGTTTCACTTAGGTAGCACGGTTAAAAACTGAATGCGTAGAACTAGCAGGAAAGAGCCAAACGGTTTACTCTGTGAAACAACACAGTGGCGAGTGCCTCACTGAACTACCCTCTTGTTTCATTTAGTTAGCAATGTTAGGAATTGATTACGCAAAACAGGGAGCAAGGTGCTATACACTCCACTCTGTGAAGCCACACTGCGGCGAGTGCCTCATTGCACTAACCACTTTTTTCTTTTAGGTAGCACTGTTAAGAACTGAATGCACAGAACAGGCAGCAAATTGCTACATACTCCACTCTGTGAGGGAACACTTTGGCAAGTGCCCTCCTGAACGAACCTCTTTTTTCACTTAGGTAGCACGGTTAAAAACTGAATACGCAGATCTGGCAGCAAAGAGCTATGTGCTTTACTCTGTGAAACAACACAGTGGCGAATGCCTCACTGAACTAACCTATTGTTTCATTTAGTTAGCAATGTTAGGAACTGAATGCGTAGAACAGGCAGCACTATACCCTCCACTCTGTGAACAACACTGTGGCGAGTGCCTCACTGAACTAACCTCTTCTTTCTTTTAGGTAGCACGGTTAAGAACTAAATGAAATCAACAGGTAGCAAATTGCTACATACTCCACTCTGTGAAGAAGCACTTTGGCGAGTGCCTCACTGAACTAACCTCTTGTTTCACTTAGGTAGCACGGTTAAAAACTAAAAGCGCAGAGCTAAGAGCAAAGAGCCATTCTCTTTACTCTGTGAAACAACTCAGTGGCGAGTGCCTCACTGAACTAACCTCTTGTTTCATTTAGGTAGCACGGTTAGAAACTTAATGGGCAAAACAAGCAGTAAAGAGCCTTTCGCTTTACTCTGTGAAACAACACACTGGCGAGTGCCTCACTGAACTAACCTCTTGTTTCACTTAGGTAGGACGGTTAAAAATTCAATGCGCAGAACTAGCAGCAAAGAGCCATAGGCTTTACTCTGTGAAACAACTCAGTGGCGAGAGCCTCACTGAACTAACATCTTGTTTCACAGGTAGCACGGTTAAAGACTGAATGCGCAGAACTAGTAGCAAAGAGCCATACGCTTTACTCTGTGAAACAACTCAGTGGCGAGAGCCTCACTGAACTAACCTCTCGTTATATTTAGTTAACAATGTTAGGAACTGAATCCGCAGAACAGGCAGAAAGGTGCTATACCCTCCACTCTGTGAACAAACACTGTGGCGAGTGCCTCACTGAACTAACCTCTTGTTTCACTTAAGTAGCACAGATTAAGACTGAATGAGCAGAACTAGCAGCAAAGAGCCATAAGCTTTACTCTGTGAAACAACACAGTGGCGAGTGCCTTACTGAACTAACCTCTTGTTTCATTAGGTAGCACGGTTAAAAACTGAATGCGCAGAACTAGCAACAAAGAGCCATACGCTTTACTCTGTGAAACAACACAGTGGCGAGTGCCTCACTGAACTAACCTCTTCTTTCACTTAGGTAGCACGGGTAAAAACTGAATGCGTAGAACTAGCAGGAAAGAGCAATACGCTTTACTCTGTGTAACAACACAGTGGCGAGTGCCTCACTGAACTAACCTCTTTTTACAGTTAGGCAGCACGGTTAAAGACTGAATGAGCAGAGCTAGCAGCAAAGAACGATACGCTGTACTCTGTGAAACAACTCAGTGGCGAGTGCCTCAATGAACTAACCTATTGTTTCATTTAGTTAGCAATGTTAGGAATTGATTGCGCAGAACAGGGAGCAAGGTGCTATACACTCCACTCTGTGAAGCCACACTGCGGCGAGTGCCTCATTGCACTAACCACTTGTTTCTTTGAGGTAGCACTGTTAAGAACTGAATGCACAGAACAGGCAGCAAATTGCTACATAATCCACTCTGTGAGGGAACACTTTGGCGAGTGCCTCACTGAACTAACCTCTTGTTTCACTTAGGTAGCACAAAGACTGAATGAGCAGAACTAGCAGCAAAGAGCCATACGCTTTACTCTGTGAAACAACTCAGTGGCGAGTGCCTCACTGATCTAACCTCTTGTTTCTATTAGTTTGCAATGTTAGGAACTGAATGCGTAGAACTAGCAGGAAAGAGGCATACGCTTTACACTGTGATACAACACTGTGGCGAGTGCCTCACTGAACTAACCTCTTGTTTCATTTAGTTAGCAATGTAAGGAACTGAATGCGCAGAAGAGGCAGCAAAGTGCTATACCCTCCACTCTGTGAACAAACAATGTGGCGATTGCCTCTCTGAACTAACCTTTTGTTTCACTTAGGTAGCACGGTTAAAAACTGAATGAGCAGAATTAGCAGCAAAGAGCCATACGCTTTACTCTGTGAAACAACACAGTGGCGAGTGCCTCACTGAACAAACCTCCTGTTTCACTTAGTTAGCACCGATAGAAACTGAATGCGAAGTTCTACCAGCAAGAAGCCATACGCTTTACTCAGTGAAACAACACAGTGGCGAGTGCCTCACAGAACTAACCTCTTGTTTCATTTAGGTAGCACAGTTAGAAACTTAATGCGCAAAACAAGCAGCAAAGAGCCTTTAGCTTTATTCTGTGAAACAACACACTGGCGAGTGCCTCTCTGAACTAACCTCCTTTTTCACTTAGGTAGCAGGGTTAAAAACTGAATGCGCAGAACTAGCAGGAAAGAGCCATACGTTTTACTCTGTGAAACAACACAGTGGCGAGTGCCTCCCTGATCTAACCTGTTTCTTTTAGTTAGCATCGTTAGGAACTGAATGCGTAGAATTAGCAGGAAAGAGGCATACGCTTTACACTGTGAAACAACACTGTGGCGAGTGCCTCACTGAACTAACCTCCACTTTCACTTAGGTAGCACGATTAAAAACTGAAGGCGCAGAACTAGCAGGAAAGCACCATATGCTTTACTCTGTGAATTAAAACAGGGGCGAGGGCCTCATTGAGCTATCCTCTTGTTTCATTTAGGTAGCACGGTTAAGAACTGAATGCGCAGAACAGGCAGCAACGTGCTATACACTCCACTCTGTGAAGCCACACTGTGGCGAGTGCCTCATTGAACTAACCTCTTGTTTCTTTTGGGTAGCACGGTTAAGAACTGAAGGCATAGAACAGGCAGCAAATTGCTACATACTCCACTCTGTGAGGGAACACTTTGGCTAGCGCCTCACCCTCACTGAATTAACCTCTTGTTTCACTTAGGAAGCACCGTTAAAAACTGAATACGCAGAACTAGAAGCAAAGAGCCATCCGCTTTACTCTGTGAAACAACACAGCGGCGAGTGCCTCACTGAACTACCCTCTTGTTTCATTTAGTTAGCAATGTTAGGAACTGAATCCCCAGAACAGGAAGAAAGGTGCTATACCCTCCACTCTGTGAACAAACACTGTGGCGAGTGCCTCACTGAACTAACCTCCACTTTCACTTAGGTAGCACGGTTAAAAACTGAATGCGCAGAACAGGCAGCAGATGCTACATACTCCACTCTGTGAGGGAACACTTTCGCGAGTGCCTCACTGAACTAACCTCTTCTTTCATTTAGGTACTACGGTTAAAACCTGAATGCGGAGAACTAGCAGCAAAGAGCCATATGTTTTACTCTGTGAAACAACACAGTGGCGAGTGCCTCACTGAACTAACCTCTTGTTTCACAGGTAGCACGATTAAAGACTGAATGCACAGAACAAGTAGCAAAGAGCCATTCGCATTACTCTGTGAAACAACACAGTTGCGAATGCCTCACTGAACTAACCTCTTGTTTCATTAAGGTAGCACTGTTAGGAACTGAATGTGCAGAACAGGCAGCAACGTGCTATACACTCCCATTCTGTGAACCAACACGGTGACGAGTGCCTCATTGAACTAACCTCTTGTTTCATTTAGGTATCGCCGTTAAATACTAAATGCGAAAAACAGGCAGCAAAGCGCTACATACTCAACTCTGTGAAGCAACACTGTGACGAGTGCCTCACTGAACTAACCTCCACTTTCACTTAGGTAGCACGGTTAAAAACTGAAGGCGCAGAACTCGCAGCAAAGAGCCATATGCTTTACTGTGTGAACTAAAACAGGGGCGAGTGCCTCATTGAACTATCCTCTTGTTTCATGTAGGTAGCACGGTTAAGAACTGAATGCGCAGAACAGGCAGCAACGTGCTATACACTCCACTCTGTGAAGCCACACTGTGGCGAGTGCCTCATTGAACTAACCTCTTGTTTCTTTTGGGTAGCACGGTTAAGAACAGAATGCATAGAACAGGCAGCAAATTGCTACATACTCCACTCTGTGAGGGAACACTTTGGCGAGTGCCTCACTGAGCTAACCTCTTGTTTCACTTAGGTAGCACGGTTAAAAACTGAATGCGCAGAACACGCAGCAAAGTGCCATACACTCCACTCTGTGAAACAACACTGTGGCGAGTGCCTCTCTGAATTAACCTCTTGTTTCAGTACGTTAGCAGTGTACGGTTTCCAACTCGCAGAACCAGTAGCAAAGTGTCCTATACTCAATTCTGTGAAACAACACTGACTGGCAGGCCTCATTCCTCTAACATCATGTTTTAGTAAGTTAGCAGTTTGTGGAACCGAATGCACAGACCTAGCAGCGTAGTGCTATACACTCAACTCTGTCAAACAACGCAGAACCGAAGGCCTCCTGCAACTAACAGCTTGTTTCAGCAAGCTAGAGTAGTGTGATACAAGTTAGCAGGACAGGCAGCGTGGTGCCATGCACTCATCTTGTGAAATAACCTTGTGGGGAGGGCCTCTTTCAAGGAACATCTTGTTTCAGCAAGTTACCAATCTGTGAAACTGAATGCACAGACCTAGTCGCGAAGTGCCATACACTCCACTCTGTGAGATAACACTGTGGGGAATGCCTCGATCATCTAACAGCTTGTTTCAACAAGTTAGCGTTGTGTGATCTAGAATGCGCAGAACAAGCAGCGAGGTGCCATGCACTCATCTCTGTGAAATCACCCTGTGGGGAGTGCCTCTTTCAAGGAACATCTTGTTTCAGTAAGTTAGTAGTGTGAGGAGCTGAAAACGCCGATCAGGAAGCGAAGTGCCATACACTCCACTCTGTGAGACAACACTGTGGGGAATGCCTCGATCAACTAATATCTTGTTTCAGTAAGTTAGCTGTGTGAGCAGCTGAATGCGCAGAACTAGCAGCAACGTGCTATATACTCCACTCTGTGAACCAGTAATGTGGGGGATGCCTCATTGAACTCACGTCTTGTTACAGTAAGGTAGCAGTGTACGGAATCCAATATGCAGGACTCGAAGCGAAGTGTCGTATACTCATTTCTGTGAAACAACCCTGTGTGGAAATCCTCCTTCCTCTAACATCATGTTTCAGGAAGTTAGCAGCGTGTGTAATCCAACGCACAGATCTTGGAGCGAAGTGCCATACACACAACTCTGTGCAACAACACTGTGGGGAATGCCTCATTGGACTAACCTCTTGTTTCAGTAAGTTAGCACTGTGTGAATCCGAATGCGCAGACCCAGTAGCGAAGTTCATACATTCACCTCTGTGAAACAACACTGTGCGGAAGGCCTCTTGCAACTAACAGCTTGTTTCAGCAAGTTAGCGGTGTGTGATGTAGAATGCGCAGAACAGGCAGCGAGGTGCCATGCACTGAATTCTTTGAAATAACACTGTGGGGAGTGCTTCTTTCAAGTAACATCTTGTTTCAGTAAGTTAGCGGTGTGAGGAACTGAATGCACAGAACTAGCAGCAATGTGCCATATACTCCACTCCGTGAAACAACACTGTGGGGAATGCCTCAACCAACTAATATCTTGTTTCATTAAGTTAGCAGTGTGTGAAATTGAATGTGTAGAACTAGTAGGGAGGTACTTACACTTCACTCTGAGAAACAACACTGAGGGGAATGCCTCATTGAACTAATCTCTTGTGTCAGTAAGTTAGCATTGGGTGAACCTGAATGCGCAGATCGCAGCGAAGTACCATACGCTAACTCTGTGAAACAACACTGTGGGGATTGCCTCTTTCAACTAACATTTGTTTCAGTATGGGAGCTGTGTAACTGATTGCACAGGACTAACGGCGAAGTGCCATACTCTCAGCTCTGTGAATCGACACCGTGGGAAATGCCTCAGTCATCTAACATCTTGTTTAAGCAAGAAAGCTGTGTGAGGAACTGAATGCGCAGAACCAGCGTAAAATGCCATACGCTCCACTCTGCAGAACAACACTGTGGGGAATGCCTAACTCAACTAATATCTTCTTTCAGTAAGTTATCAGTGTGTGAAATTGAATGCGTAGAACTAGTAGCGAGCTGCCATACGATCCACTCTGAAACGACACTGTGCAGAATGTCTAATTCAACTAACATCTTGTTTCAGTAAGTTAAGAGGATGTGGATTCCCATGCACAGAACTAGCAACAACGTGTTATGCACACTCAACTCTGTGAAACAACATAGTGGTGAGTGCCTCCATTAACTAACATCTTGTTTCAGTAAGTGAGCATTGTATGGCATCCTAAGCGAGAAGTGCCATACATACAGCTCTGTGAAACAACACTGTGGGGAAAGCCTGTTTCAAATAACATCTCGTTTCAGTAAGTTAGCAGCGTAGCGAATCCAATATACAGAACTAGAAGCTTAGTGCCCTATACTCAACTCTGTGAAAGAACTCTGTGTGGAAAGCCTCAATCAACTAACATCTTTCAGCACGTTAGCAGTGTGAGGAACTGAACGCGCGGAACTAGGAGCAAAGTGCCATACGCTCCAGGCTGTGAAATAACATTGGGGGAAAGCCTCAATCAACTGACATCTTGTTTCAGCAAGTTAGCAGAGTGAAGAACTGAATGCGCAGAACTAGGAGCAAAGTGCTATGCACTCATCTCTGTTAAACAATACTGTGGGGAATGCCTCAACCAACTATTATCTTGTTTCAGTAAGTAATCAATGTGTGAAATTCAATGCGCAGCATTAGTAGCAAGGTACCATATGCTTCACTCTGTGAAACAACACTGTGGGGAATGCCTCATTGAACTAAGCTCTTGTTACAGTAATTTAGCATTGCGTGAAACTGAATGCGCGGACCTCGGAGACAAGGGCCTAACACAAAGTCTGTGAAACAACACTGTGGAGCATGCCTCTTTCAACTAAAATCTTGTGCCAGTAAGTTAGCAGTGTGAGGAACTGAATGCGCAGAACTAGCAGCGAAGTGCTATATGATCCAGGCTGTGAAACAATACTGTGGGGAATGCCTCAATCAGCTAACATCTTGTTTCAGCAAGTTAGCAGTGTGAGGAACTGAATGCGCAGAACTAGCAGCGAAGTGCCATACACGCCACAACACTGTGAAACAACAGTGTGGGGAATACCTAATTCAACTAACATCTTGTTTCTGTAAGTTAAGAGGGTGTGGATTCCCGTGAGCAGAACTAGGAGGAAAGTGCTGTGCACTCATCTCTGTGAAACAACACTGTGGGCAATGCCTCAACCAACTAATACCTTGTTTCAGTAAGTCATCAGTGTGTGAAATTGAATGCGCAGAACTAGTAGCGTGGTTCCATAGGCTCCACTCTGTGGGACAAAACTGTAGGAAAGTTTCATTGGAGTAACCTCTTGTTTCAGTAATTTATCAGTGTGTGAAATTGAACACACAGAACTAGTCGCGAGCTACCATATGCTTCACTCTGTGAAACAACACTGTGGGGAATGTCTCGTTCAAATAACATCTAGTTTCAGTAAGATAGCAGTGTGAGGAACTGAACGTGCAGAACTAGCAGCGAAGTGCAATACGCTCCAGGCTGTGAAACAACACTGTGGGGAATGCCTCAACCAACTAACATCTTGTTTCAGCCAGTTAGCAGTGTGAGGCACTGAATGCACAGAACTAGCAGAGAAGTGCCATAGGCTCCACTCTGAAACAACACTGTGGGGAAGCCTAATTCAACTAGCATCTTGTTTCTGTAAGTTAAGAGTGTGTGGATTCCCATGATCAGAACTAGGAGCAAAGTACTATGCACTCATCTCTGTGAAACAACACTGTGGGGAATGCTTCCTTCACCTAATATCTTGTTTCAGTAAGTTACCAGTGTGTGAAATTGAATGCGCAGTACTAGTAGCGAATTGTCATAAGCTTCACTCTGTGAAACAACACCTTGGGGAATGTCTCATTGAACGAACCTCTTGTTTCTGCAAATTAGCATTGTGAGAAACTGCGCAGATGTCGCAGCGAAGTGCCACACACTCAACTCTGTGAAACAACACTGTGGAAAATGCCTCTTTCGCGTAACATCTAGTTTCAGTAAGTTAGCAGTGTGAGGACCTGAGTGCACAGAACTAGCCGCGACGTGCCATATGCTCCAATCTGTGAGCAACACTATCGGGAATGCCTCATTGAATAAACATCTTGTTTCATTAAGTTAAGAGAGTGTGAATTCCCATGCACAGAACTAGCAGCGAGGTGCTATGGACTCGACTCTGTGAATCAACACGGTGGGGAATGCCTCAATCAACTAACATCTTATTTCAGCAAGTCAGCAGTGTGAGGAACTGAATGCGCAGAACTAGCAGTGGAGTGCCATACGCTCCAGGCTGTGAAACAACCCTGTAGGGAATGCCTCTTTCAACTATCCTCTTGTTTCAGTAAGTTAGCATTGTATGAAATTGAATGCGCAGACCTAGCAGCGAAGTGCCATACACTCCATTCTGTGAAACGACACTGGGGAATTCCTCATTCAACTAACGTCTTGTTTCAGTAAGTTAGCAATGTGTGGAATGGAATGAGTAGAACTAGCAGTGAAGTGCCATATACTGAACTCTGTGAAAATACACGGTGGGGAATGCCTCCTTCAGCTAACATCTTGTTACCGTAGCTGAGCAGTGTATGGAATCCAAAGTGCAGAACTAGCAATGAATGCCGTATTCTCCACTCTGTGAAAGAACACTGTAGGGAATGTCTCATTCAACTAACTTCTCGTTTCAGTGAGTGAGCAGCGTATGGAATCCAATGCGCAGAACTGAAGCGAAGTGCAATATACCCAACTCTGGGATGGAATACTGTGGAGAAAACCAACTTCACCGAACATCTTGTTTCAGCAAGTTAGTAGTGTGGGATATCAAACGTGCAGAACCAGCAGCGAGGTGCCATACACTCAACTCTTTGAAACAATATTGTGGGGAATACCTCCTTTCACTAACATCTTGTTTCAGTAAGTCAGCAGTGTATGGATTCCAGTGGACAGAAGGAGCGAAAGGCAATTCACTTAACTCTTTGAAACAACAGTGTGCGGAAGGCCTCCTTCAACCAACATCTTGTTTCAGCAAGTTAGCAGTGTGTGGAATCCAAATCGCAGATCTTGGAGCGAAGTGCCATACCCTCAACTCTGTAAAATAACACGGTGCGGAGTGCCTCAATCAACTCACACCTTGTTTCAGCATGTTAGCAGTGTGTGGAAGTGAATGTGCAGAACTAGCAGCGAAGTGCCATACTCTCAACTCTGTGAAGCAAAACCGAGGGGAATGTCTCATTCAACTAACGTCCTGTTTCAATAAAGTAGGAATTTGTTGAGTAACATTCACAGAAATAGGAGCAAAGTGCCATACGCTCAACTCTGTAAAACAACACTGTGGGGAATGCCTCCTTCAATTAACATCTTTTTTCAGTAAGTTCAGGGTGTGGCATCCCATTCGCAGAACGCGAAGCCAAGCACCATACACTCAACTCTGGGATACAACGCTGTGGGGAATGTTAGGTAACAAGATGTTCTTGTTTCAGGAAATGAGCGGTGGATGGAGTCCATTGCGCAGCAACAGCTGCGAGGTCCAACACCCTCTGAGAAAACACTGTGGGGAATGCCTCCTTTCACTAACATCTTGTTTCAGTAAGTGAGCAGTGTTTGGAATCCAAAATACAGAACTAGGAGCGATGGTCTGCCACACACTCAACTCTATGAAACAACACTGTGAGGAATGCGTCATTGAACTAACATCTTGGCTCAGGAAGTGAGGAGGGTTCTGAATCCCATTCGCAGAACTAGGAGCGGAGTGCAATGCACTCAATTGTGTCAAACAACACTGTTGGGAATGCATCAATCAACTGACATCTTGTTTCAGAGTGAGTAGTTTATTGAATCCCACGCATCCCATGCCCAGCACTAGGAGCATAGTGCAATACACTGAACTTAGTGGAATAACAAGGTTTGGAACACATTATTGAACAAGCATCTCGTTTCAGTAGGTCCGAAGTTTTGAATCAAACTCATGCACAGAAATACAAGCTAACTGCAACGCACTCAATTCCGGTAACCAACACTGCGGGGTATGCATCATTCCATCAACATCTTCTTTCAGTAATTTCAATTCCAGGCACAGAACTAGGAGCGAAGTGCCATACACTCAACTCTGTGAAACAAGAGTGATGGGAAAGTATCACTCAACTAACATCTGGTTTCAGTAAGTTAGTAGTGTATTGAATCCCATGCGCCCAACAAGGAGCTACGTGCCGTGCACTCAAATCTGTGAATCAAGACTGTGGGGAATGCATCACTCAAGTACCAGCTTCCTTCATTAAGTTACTAGCGTGTTGAATCCTTTCCAAAGAACTAGGAGCGAAGTGAAATACACTTAACTCTGCAAAACAACACTGTGGGGAATGCATGATTCACTAACATCTTGGCTCAGTAAGTGAGGAGTGTTTTGAATACCATGCGCCGAACTGGGACCGAAGTGCCATACACTCAACTCTGTGAAATAACACTGTGGGGAATGCATCATTCAACTGACACCTTGTTTCAGTAAGTTAGTGGTGTATTGGATCCCAGGCCCAGAACTAGAAGCGAGCGTCAATACACTGAAATCGTGAAACAACACTGTGCAGAACACATCTTTGAACTAACATCTCGTTTCAGTCAGTTAGTAGTGTGTTGAATTCCATGAGCAGAGCTAGGAGCAAAGTGCCATACATTCAACTCTATGAGAAAACACTCAGGGGAATGCATCATTCAACTGATACCTTGTTTCAGTAAGTTAGTAGTTTGTTGAATCCCATGCACAGAACTAGGACAACGTGTCATACACTGCACTCTGTGAAACCACACTGTGATCATCATTTGACTACCCTCATGTGTCACGAGGTGAAGAGTTTTTAAATCCCCTGCAAGGACTAAGGGAAATGCCATATTCTCAACTCTGTTCATCAACATTGTGGAGATTGCATCATTCAACTAACATCTTGTTTCACTAAAATGGGTGTGTTTGAAAACGTGTGCCTGGATCTTGGAGGGAAGTACCATATACTCGTTTTGTCAAAGAACACGGTGGGCAATGCTTCATTCATCTAACGTCTTGGTTCACTGTGTTAGTAGTGATAGAAATCCAGGAAGGAGGTGTCCTCTTCTAAGGGCCAGATTGCCAGCAGCCGGTGCTGGGCCTCCCTTCTCCATATTTCACTTCCTCCAAGGTCTCTAGGACTCCAGCCCTCCTTATCCATCTCCACACAATCTTTGCTATCTTGCAAAAACAAGGTTCTTTTTCCCATCCATCTCAGTCAGTGTCTCAAGAGTCTTATCATCTGCTTTCCCCCTGGGGGTCTGGTCCTGTCCTTGTGTTCTGGGAGAGGTTTGGCCACAGGGCTCCTTCTTCATGAACTCACTGGGTTTCAAAAGATGTGACCATTCAGATGCCCAGGGCATTGGAAGGCAACCAGCAGAGGATGTTTGGGGTGTAACCGGGCAGAGATTTGAGCAGGGAGCTGGCCTTCTTCTGGGCTGAGGGCAAATGAAGCCAGGCATCTTCGTTCCAAGTGGATCCCTATTCCCACCGGAAGTGTCGAGCTTTAGCCCATCTGGTGCCCATATCTTTCCCCTTTCTGTATTTCTGACTATTTATGTTTGTCTGTCTTAGGACCCCTGGAGCCATCACTCACGCAGCTGGCATCGCTGGGTAGGCTGCAAAATCCCCCTCTGCTCCTGTGTTCAGTGAGGGTGCTCAGGCTCTGCTCTACCAAAGGAAAGATGACCCAAGAAAGATGTCCCTGTGTGCCTGGTGCTTGGCCTGCTCTGCTATGGAGCATGAAGGGGACCCTGATTGGCTCCCTGACCTGGATGATTGCTTTCCTTCATTCTGGAATGCAGCCAGATTGCACATGGGCAGTAGGCATGAGGAGGGCGTCGGCATTGGAAGAGCCTTTGCCAGGAATTAGGGAATCAGGCCCTTGTTGCAGATTCCTGAGCAAGAGCCCTCCAAAGCTAGTAGCTCTAGCTCCAGCACTGTTGGCTCCCTCAACTGATGGGAAAAGTGGCAGGGAGAGGTCTCTCTCTGGAGAGAGCCAGAAATTGAGCCTCCTCAAGAAAGAAGGCATGCTTCCTGCTCACAGAGTTCCCACGTAGAAAGAATCCTTCAGAGTCCTCTTTTGGCCTTAGCCCACAGGACTCTCTTATTCGCAATACAAGCTGGTTGATAGGAGAGTGCACTGCATCCTTCATTCTCAACTTTCTCCAAGTCATGTGTGATGAAGAACTCTGGCAGGCAATGGTGTGCCTGCATTGCCACCCCTGAGCCCTTCTGAGGAAAGACAGTTTGCATCGAAACTCTTCTGAGACAGTGTCTCAGTCTGGGGCTTTGGTGGTGTTTTTGTGATGGTGATAGAGGCGTTGCATTTGTCCCCTCTGAATTTTGTTTCAGAATGATGTGGCCCTCCCCATACCCAGGGTGTGTGCAGGCAGCCAGGGAGAATGCTTGTGGGTAGGCTAAGCCAGAGTTTTCAGGTGGATCCCGCCTCCTGTGTGGGACAAGGGGAAGGAAGAGTCGTGGTCTCCTTGTTTCCCCCATGGCAATTTGAATGCACGGCTTGACTCACCTTATTGTCATTTCTCTGCCATTGCTGCTCTCTGAACTTGGTCTCAGTTCACACGCGAGACCCTGTGTCTGTTCCCTGTACCAACCAACATCCCTGGAGCGGAGGTGAGTTCCAAGCCTTTCCTGGGCCAAGGCAGGGCTCGCGGAGTCTGATATCCCAGAGGACAGCTGACCCCCTGTCCATCAGCCCTTGGTACTGGGAAGGCCACAGTACCGTGGCAATGAGTAGTCACATGGACCCTGCCCCTAACGGCTGGAGCTACCCTCAATCGGAAGAACAGACAGTCTGTGCATGTGCAGCATGCGCCATGACCTGATCAGTGCACTGAAAGCCTTTAAAATATATTCTGCACCAAGGCATCGTTCCCACCTCTAGACCATTACATGGAAGGACCCTCTTTGCATCTCATAACCTCTGTTGCCCCTCTCGATGGATATGATGGACAGAAACACACCAGAAGTCAACATTCCCCTCTATTTCTTAAGGAAGGATGTGGGCCTCTGGCTCACAGGGCTCCACAGAGCATCCTTTGGAACACTCCTGTAGCAAAAGCCCCCAAATGGTCCCTGTGATCCCTGAGCCGGCCTGCTTGTGAATACATTGTGCTAGTCAAGTTCAATTCAACATGAGGAACTCTGGGCCTCGGTGGATCCAGTTTCATAGCACAGGTTTATCATCCATCAAGGATCGTCATGGGGTCCATACAAATTCAGCCTTTCAGAGTGCTATCTCCGGCTTGCAGATGCCCAAAGGGGACAAACCCTTAGGACTGTGGGAAAGCTGGAAAGAAAGGAGCCCAGGCCTTTTGGTTTCAGGACTACATGGACATTCAGAGCACTAGGACATCAAAAGGAGTCCAGTCGAGAGCTGTTTTTGGCCAGGCAGAGCCAGACGTATTAGCGGGGAGCTGGCTTCCTTGCTGGACCTAGGGGAATTGAGAGAAACATCTCCATTGCACATGGATCACATTCCCATTGCATGGAAATATTGAACGCCCTTTGGTCCTGGCTGAAGTCATTCCTGTGCTTCTGACTGCCTCTTCATTCACCCTTAGGAGCCATGGAGCTGGCATTCACCAAGCAGGCATCCGGGGATGGGCGTCCAGTGGGAGCTGGGTCTCTTGCTCAGTAACAGCCATGAGCATCGGGTATCCCAAAGGAGAATAGCCTCCTATTCCTGAGCTTGGTGCTTGGCTGTCGGAAGCAAGGGGCGGGCGGGTGGCGGGTCACTGGAGTGGAGGCAGCTCATCTCCTTGCTCTGCCTGTTTGAGGTGTGTTCCTTCTGAAAAGCAGACAGTTCACACTGGAGCAGTAGGCTCCAGAAGCTGGTCAGCACACAAAAGCCCTAGACACTAAGAGGGAACCACTTCCTCTCTCCTACTTTGGCACCACAGCTGAGGGAAGCTCCAAGATACAGCACTGTCTCTGTCTACTCCACTTCATGATGGGAAAAGTCAGAAGAGCAGACCAATTCCCAATGCTCTCCAGGTCCTTCTGAAAGAAGGCAGATCAGCTACTGACAAGGTTCCCGCACAGAGACACTAGATGGCGCCGTTGCCTAAGCCATCTGTGTTCTTTTTCTTCAGGCCAGATTGCTGGCAGCTGAAGCTGGGCACTTCCTTTTCCATATTTTCCTTCAATCCAGGTCTGCAGAACTCCTGCCATCCTGAATCATCGGGACACATCTTTACTCTCATATAGAAACAGGGTTCTTGTCACAACTGTTACTTCAGAGCAACGTACTCAAGAGTCCTATCTGAAGAGAGCGTTTTTCAGTTTCCTGTCCTAAGTGACAGCCCTGCATTAGTTTGAAGCCAGTTCTCTCTTCTGCTAAACATAGAGGGGTACTGTGTTCGAGGTAGTGTGCCCCAGACTTCGGCTTACTGTGAAACTTGTTAAGGGTTATCATTGCTGAGAATTCTGTTTTGATTGCTGTTTGCTGTGAACACTGTGAAACTTTTCTTGGGGTGCTGTGAGGACTGTTTCGTTTGCTATGTATTAGACTAAGTTGCTGTATGTTAAATCTTGTTAGGCATTAGAGTTAGAGACTTAGGAATGCACTAGACTCCTGACCCATTTGCTGTGATTGCTGTGAACCCTGTTTGCTGTGTTCGAGAATTGCCATGTTGTGAAAGTCTAGTGCTGTTAGGGCTAAGGCCACTCCATTTTGGTTAAAGTTCCATCTTAGAGTAGTTCTGGGCCCCGAGTTCCAGGAATACGAGTCACCCTGGACTCTGCCCCGGGTTCCAAGAAACAGAGTAGCCAAAAGGCCGGACCCAGATTAGCAGAACCGGTCAGCACCCCGGGTGGGACTGGACCCTGATTAGCAGACTCTGCCTCCACCTTGAGTTCCAGGGAAACCACAGGAGGTCAGATTCCTAGAATAGCCCCTAGCAAAACTAATCAGTGTCCAGCCCACACACGCTGGCCATTTGATTCTGCGCGGGACCCCCAAACTAAGCCAATCCATAGCTAGCCCGCACCCGCCAAGTATGAAATATTCAATGAGAAACTAGCCCGCGAAATCCAATCCATCAATTCAAAGGATCCCCATTCCCACCCAAAAAATGTACTCAAACCCTGATAAAAAGCCTGTGTAAATCTGGCTCAGGGCTCTTGCCACTGCACCGCTGCGTCGGGGGGTGCAAGAGTCTGAGCTCGAGCTTCGAATAAAGACCCTTTGCGTTTGCATCCGTCCCGGCTCCCCGGCCGTCTTCTTGAGATCCAGAATTTGGGCACAAAAATTGGTGCGTTGGCTGGGAATCCCCGAGACCCCGGGACCCCAGAACTGAAGGGTCCTGCACTGGTCAATGAGTCTGTGTTTTGTTGTCCTGTCTGTCTGTGCTGTTTGGTGAGTCTGTGCTGCTCAAGTGAGCCTATGAAAGTGAAAAGGGAGCTCCCGTGGAATCTGGGCCAGCAAAAGACCTAAGCGGACGCGCTGTTGGGTCGCTGGCGGGGGAGTTCTGGGAGACGTCCTGAACCCCCTTCTGGAGGGTAGTCCTCGTTCTTCAGGAGAGGATGAACCACTCATCCATAAAAGGTCCTCGTTCTTCAAGAGAGGACAAACCCCCTGTCTGTACGTCCTCGTTCTTCAGGAGAGGACAAACCCCCTGTCTGTAAGTCCTGGTTCTTCTAGAGAGGACAAACCCCCTGTCTGTACGTCCCCGTTCTTCAGGAGAGGACAAACCCCCTGTCTGTAAGTCCTCGTTCTTCAGGAGAGGACAAATCCCCTGTCTGTAAGTCCTCGTTTTCAGGAGAGGACAAACCCCTTCTCTGTAAAAGTCCTCGTTCTTCAGGAGGGGACAAACTGCTTATCTGGGAAAGCCCTCATGCTTCCGGAGAGTAGCAGAACAGGGCACTCATAGACTATCGCCCCTCAGATCACTTTCGGTTTTGTTTAAAGGGGCACAGAGGAAAATTCCTTGGCTGTTGTGCCTTTCTGTTATGTGTTGTGTTCGTGGTTGTGACTCTTTGGACTGATGATATAGAACAGACCATGACAACTCCTCTTTCTCTCATGAGGAAACATTTTAAAGATGTTAAGAGCTGGGCTCACGACCTGAGCCTTGAAATTAAAAGAGAAAAATTCATAACTCTTTGCTCCTCTGAGTGGCCATCGCTGAACGTCGGACGGCCACCCGAGGGCACCTTAAACTTACCTATTCTCTTACAGGTTAAGCAGGTCATCTTCTGGCCAGGGCATCAAGGACACCCAGACCAGATCCCCTATGTCTTGACCTGGTAGGATCTGATTGAGACTCCCCCTGTTTGGTTAAACCCTTCCTCCACCCGCCGATGACATCCACCAAAAGTGTTCTCGCTCTGCAGGAGCGGGAATCCCCTATGGGAACCCCTACCCCACGCACCAGGCCATCAGCCCTGCTTTACCCCGTACTCCAAAATGAGTCTGATGAGGAGATACTGCTTCCCCCGCCCTATCAGCCACAAGTGCAGCCTGGTGGCACTGCTGCGGAAGGCGCCGAAAGTCAAGCAGCACCAGATATTGGGGCACCTGCTAGGACAGGCCCTGCTGCAGGGACTCGGGGGAGGGCCCATAGAGTAACACAGTCCCCGCAGGGACCAGCTAACTCTACCATCCTTCCCCTGTGAGCAATAGCTCCCCCAGACGGGGCAAGGAACCAAATGCTGTATTATTGGCCTTTTGCTACTAGCGATTTATATAACTGGAGGACCCAAAATTCCAAATTCTCAGAAAATGCTAAAGATGTCATCAACTTGTTTGTTAGACACTGTTTTGTTCACCCATCAGCCCACCTGAGACGATTGCCAGCGGTTGTTGCAGGTCCTCTTCACTACAGAAGAGCGTGAGAGGACCCAGACAGAGGCCCGAAAACTGGTTTTGGGCGACAACGGACAGCCAACTGCAGACCATCAATGCTGTTTTTCCCCTTTCGCGCCCCAATTGGAATTTCAATAGGACTAGAGGTAAGGCGAGGCTCCCGGTTTAACGCCAGACTCTAATGGCAGGTCTCAGGGCAGCTGCACGAAAGCCCACCAATTTGGCCAAGGTAGAGGATGTCCAACAGGGTAAGGACCAAAGTTCAGCTGCCTTTCTAGAACGGGTCATGGAAGCATTTAGGCAGTACACCCCCATGGACCCAAAGGCACCTGAAAACAGGGCAGCAGTAATAATGGCATTTGTGAATCAGGCAGCACCAGATATTAGAAAAAAGTTACAGAAAATAGGCAGGCTAGGAGAAAAGAGCATACGGGACCTGATGGCGGTGGCAGAAAGGGTTTACAACAACAGAGAAGACCCAGAGGAAAAGCAGACCAGGGAGAACGATCGACAGACCCAAAACCTGGCTAAGATACTCATAGCTGCCACCACAAGCGGTCCTCGAGAGAGAGAGTCACCACTTCGGAGGATTTTGACGGAACCAATTCCAGGTAAGGACCCCCGTCCCTCAGGGCGTCGCCTAAACTCAAACCAATGTGCCTATTGTAAAGAAAAAGGACATTGGATACGCAGTTGCCCCAAGAGAAGGCCCCAAGCTCCAGGTGCCCAGATCCTGGAGATCAAGAAAATAGATGACTAGGGGTGTCGGGGTTCGGCCCCCCTCCCCGAACCCAGGGTAACGCTCAACGTGGAGGGACAACCTGTTGACTTCCTCGTAGATGTTGGAGCTCAACATTCAGTTTTAATAAAGCCACATGGCCGGCTATCTAATAAGACTTCCTGGGTGCAGGGGGCAACTGGTCTAAACCAATACTCATGGACTACCCGAAGAACAGTGGACCTAGGCGTGGGCCGGGTATCCCACTCGTTCATGGTCATCCCAGATTGCCCCTACTCCCTGCTCGGACGTGACCTGTTATCAAAAGTAGGAGCCCAGATCAGTTTCCATCCAGAGGGAGCCAAACTTATGGACAGTGGGGGGACGTCCAATCCAAGTCCTCACAGTCAGCCTCCATGATGAATATCGCCTCCACCAGATCTCATCCCCTCCCATGTTGGACATAGATAATTGCTAAAACACTACCCCGCAGGCCTGGGCAGAAACTGGGGGGAATGGGACTAGCTAAACATAGGCCAGCGGTCTATATAGAACTAAAGCCAGGTGCAGATCCAGTCAGAGTCCGGCAGTACCCAGTGTCCCTGGAAGCCCGCCTAGGAATCACCCCCCCGCATCCGGAGACTGCTAAAAGAAGGCATCCTAAGACCCTGCCAGTCAGCCTGGAATACCCCCTTGCTTCCGGTACGTAAACCACACACCAATGACTATAGGCCAGTATCAGGACCTCAGAGAAGTTAACATGCGGGTCATAGACATTCATCCCACAGTTCCCTAACCCCTACACCCTCCTCAGGCTCCTTGGCCCCAACGCGAACCTGGCACACCGGTGTTAGATTTGAAATGATGCCTTTTTTCAGCCTGCCCCTGGCCTCCAAAAGGCCAGGACTTGTTTGCATTCGAGTGTACCCGATCCTGAGGAAGGATCCCCGGACATAGGCCGCCCTGAGTTGGACAAGATTGCCACAAGGATTTAAAAACTCCCCCACCATCTTTGATGAGGTGCTCCATGAAGACTTGGGTGAGTTTCGAAACCCAGCACCC